>JAAEAF010001744.1:0-40068 GCA_011037195.1 Triatoma infestans
TTGTTATCATAGCATATGGGATTCCGTCCACTCCTGGAGCAGAATCTCTAGTCTTTTTTAATGCGTGCTCAAATTCTTCCATGGTTAGCGGTTCATTATATGTTTCAGTGATGGCAGTTTCAAAGTTGAGTGACTGTTGCTCCGCGTCACCTTTTCGCCGAAGGAATTCGGCCGAGTAACCCTGTGAACCGGACACTTTTGCAAAGTGTCTGGCAAAGGCCTCGGCCACATCTTGTGGCTCGGTGACGACGACATCATTAACTCTTAGGATTGGTATCGACGGTGTTTTACGGCCACCAGAGAGGGCTCTTACCTTATCCCACACCTCCTTTAGTGTTGACGATGTAGAAATCTTTGACACGAAGGAGGTGAGGGTTGTCTTTTTTGCTTCTCTGATTGTACGCCTCTCCCTGGCTCTTAGTTTTTTAAAATCTATTAAATTTTCTTCCGTCGGATACCTTTTGAATTTATTTAGGGCCCGCTTCTTGGCTGCATTGGCAATTCTACATTCCGGAGTCCACCAGGGGACGGGAAGTCTTACGACTCTTCCGCCTACCCGCGGTATGGAATCCCCGGCTGCTCGTATTAGCGCTTCCATGAAATTGTTTGCATCGAGAGTGACATCTCCTGTAAAAGAGGGAGTCACTACTCTAGCGGAATAAGCGGGCCAATTTGCTCTTTTGATGTCGTACCTCCAGGGAATTATAAATTCTGACCTAGAGATGGAGCTTGATACTAAGATTGGATAGTGGTCACTATGTTATAATTCATTTAATGTGGTCCATTCCAAGCGAACTGCAATGGTGCGTGTTGCAACACTTAGGTCAATAGCACTGAAGCTTCCTGAATGTGCATTAAAGTGTGTTGCTTCACCACTATTGAGGAGCATCAAATTAGCATTATCTATAATCTCCTCAAGAGTTCTGCCTCGAGCATCGGTTCTAGCTGATCCCCACCAGGTGTTGTAAGAATTAAAATCTCCCATCAACAACACCGGGGCAGGGAGCTGCGAGAGCAGGTTCTCCAGATCACCTCTCCGCCAGAATATATCTGGCAGGTAGATACTTGCTAAGGTGATCTGCAGTGGTGCAGTTAGACGCACGGCAACGGCTTGTAAATTGAAGGGGTAGCCGTCTGCTGGGGATATTGTCCCGTACGCAAACGGCCACACCACCGTGCGCCCTTCCACCTGGGGCAGGTTGCACCTCTTTGCCATATACGACATATCCAGGGATTCGAATAAGTTGTCCCGGGCGAATCTTCGTTTCTTGGAGGCACAACCCAAATGGACGGTGTTCCGCCACCATTCGGCGTAACCCTTCCACATTATTCATGAAGCCCCGCATGTTCCATTGAATGATGGACTCACACATGTTGATCTTTAGTAGTGACCACGAATGGCAGGATATTTCTAATACATATACCTTTAATTAAAAAATTTTTCCCAAGAGTATTTATGTAATTGCGTAGATATATGGATACCGAATTCATAACTATTGTTATTATTATTATCATTATTATTACTATTTATTTATTTATTTTATTTATTCAGTGGCAAATTTTGTCCTGGGCTTGCCTTTTGGCCAGCCTTTTTTCCTTCTTCTGGGAGGGTGGTCGGAAGTGCTTCCACCCTCCGATTCAGAGGCCTCAATGTCCGTCCCCTTCAGCTTCCATTGCTGCTTCGGAGAGCGGACACCCCGGCCAGAGGTCAGTTCTTTAGCCGACTTGATGTTTCCCCCCCCGCAATTAAAATTGGTGGGGGTGGCAACATCAGTCCACCAATCCTTTTCCTCCTAGGGGAGCGTTTTGGTGGATTAACCACCTTCCACTCCCCTTCGGAGGAGACTGTTTTCTTAGGTGGGAGTGATCCCACCTTTGTGTCACTCCCACTATCTGTGGGAGTGATTGTTGGTAGCCTTTCAGCTACCGGTGCTCTTTGAGAAGCATTTTGTTTGGGTGGTGGGTTTTCTCCCACCTTTACAATAGTTCCCCTCATGGCCGGGGAGGAGCCATTTATTGATTGCCCCTGATTATTTAAAGGGACAGGGATAAAATTTGCCACTGACGGGGGTGCCTTCATTTTCTCTGCATAAGAAACTTGATTCGCCACATAATATTTACTTTCAACAATTGCCTTTGCCTCATGATAAGGCAATTGTTGAAGAGTTTTTACTTTCTGAATTTCCTTTTCTTTTGTTAAAATCGGGCACCCCGAGGATCTGGCATTATGTTCACCGCCACAATTTACGCAAATTATAGGCGATGTGCATTCACCTTCATGTTTTATTTTCCCACATATACACACCGCTTCTGTAGCCTTACACCTGGTGGAAGTGTGCCCAAACCTTTGACATTGGAAACACCTCATGGGTGAAGGTATGTACGGGCGCACTTTCAACTTGTAAAAGGCAGCGTCTACCATTTGTGGCGGCTTTGGGCGGTCAAATGTGAGGATAAGGGTGGCAGTATCCACTAAGGATCCTTCCTGCCGCCGCTTAATCCGTCTTACCACCACCACGCCCTGGTCTGCCAGACCCTCTTTTATATCATCCAAACTGCTGTTTAAGAAGTCCCGACAAGTGATCACACCTTGAGAGGTATTTAACCGCTTGTGAGGACCAGCTTCTAAATCGGCATCCATATTATACTTCTGTAAGTTTAAGATGGCTCTTATCTGGGTGCGACTGTCCGCTTCAATACAGATAGAGCCATCGTTAAGCTTCCTAATACTCTTGGTTTTTCCCAAAGTACTTTTAATGAATTTGAACAGTTTAAAAGAGCATTCGTTCGTGAATGAACCTTCCTTCTTTTTAACAACAAAAAATCTACCCCAGTTGTCTTCATCAAAATCAATAAATTTATTTCCTATCTCGTTTCCTGTCTCATTATATTTCCGGTGGCCGCCCTTGGCTTTCTTCCTCGGCGGGGAAGAAGGGCTATAAGTTTGCAGTGTAAACTGCATCCCAGATATTTTTTCCAATGATTTGTCCATGTCCACGCTAGGTCTTTTGCCAGTAAAATCCGAGGTCGATGAGGGATTTGTAGGTTGGGGAATAGGAGAGATGGGAACAGAAAAGGACTGAGTTGGATTGAGGTTGGGGATGGGGAGAGGGTTAATTGGAGTAGGAAAAGGATTTGGGTTTAGGAGCTGGTGAGTTGGTGGGCAAGGCCCAGTAAAATCATCATTATTTTCCATAATAATTGATTTAATTCATCGAGGCACGTGGTCCCGCCTCCTCGGACGATCAAATGCACCCGGTTACTATCCGGGTAGACCATCGCACCTCGATATAGTCGGGTGCCGCGGAAGACAGCGTTCCTCCAATACCGAAGCATCGACCTGTGCCCCCGCGGCCCCCCTCCTAACCCTAGGAACCCGCCTGAGGCGGAATTCCTTAGCCTTCCCGGGGTCGGGCTAACCCCCAGGTAGAGCTCTCAGGTGAAGCCGAGGCCGAAGACATGTGTTGGGATCGGACGCCCGCAGGTCGCCGTCTCCCTCAATGCCCAGGATCCTCTTTTCCACCCTAGCCCCAAAGCCTCGTGCCGGCAAGCACGAAGGAGAGGTATTTATACTCCGAGCTCTCAACGAGTGCGTGTCCTTGTTCATGCAGTGTGTGTGGTCGTCTGTAAAGTGTCGAGTGTTCAGGTGTGAGTGAGTGTGTGTGGTGGGGAGCTCAAGTTTACCTGTGGGTGCGCTGTACCCAAGTAGTTGCAGAATCAACTAACTCTGCAGGTCCTATGTGTTGTGTGTAGTGTCAAGGGTGTCAGTATGAATGTATATTGTAGTGTTGTTAGGCTGGGATACCCGCAGGGAAGCCTAGATCCCTGAAGAAGTGGCTAGTCCACTTCCCCCTACGGGGTATTATTTATTATTTTTATTTATTTTATTATTATTATTATTTCCTTAATTTTTGTTTAGTGTATATAGGCAGATGGCCTGAAACACTTTCTGTATAATGTACTGTGCATATATGTAAATAAATTTTAATTTAATAAAATAATTAATTTAATTTAATAATTAAACGAAGCGAATAATTAACGAATAATTATACAATAACGAATAATTATACGATATATATAATTATAATCATAATAATTATAAATAATTAACGAATTAAAATAATTTAATTTAATAAAATAAATTTTAATTTATAAATAAATTTTAACCAACCACCACAACAAATTTTAATTCATTTCAATTCAATCGGACCTATAATTTATATGTGAAGCCAGTAAATAATTTTGAAACCAACCTGTAGGTTAAGTATATTAGTTTCCTAGGAAAGGTTGGCTATAGTGGTTAAAAGTTTCAGTCTATGTATATAGAATGAAGTCGTCCTTGATGGGTGTAAGATGTAAATGTGTGTGTGTGTGTGTATGTTTTTTGTATCTATTTTAGGTAGATAATAGATAAACACTAGTAGTTTTAGATAATTGAGTTTATAACTCACTACTATTATTCCTCATTCCTCTGACTGCACTGTCCACCACGAGATAATTATTTACAGATCAGCAATTGATTATAATATGTGCTTATATCGATATATATTTTCATGATAAACTGTTTTATTTTTAGTCATGGTTTCTGAATGTTTTCATCATTCTACAATATACATTTATAGATATAATGGGGTTGATGAAGGAGAGAAATGCTCTGGTTTGAATGAACACACAAAATATGGCTAACACTGTATAATGTAAAAAGTGACACTGACTGCCTGGACTTTACACTTAATGATAGAGTATGGTAGAGTAGTAAAGGGTAAGGTAAATGACACGTTGTGATTGACGAGTGAACTTTGTTGTATGAAATCTGTTATATATCTATCTCCCGTCGCTGTATTTATGTAGTTTCTCCCATTCTAGTCTGAGAGAGTGGTCCTGTCATTTGTCTCTCTTTGTCTGCTACGGATCCTCTCTTTGGATCCTAGTACATCATCCCCTCAGAATAGAATTACTGTTTTGTGGATGACAATATTCTGATTTTTAAAACTGATGATTGCTTGATATTTAGTAAGCAGGTCTCCCCCAATGATTACTGCAAATTCATTTTTTAATTGGGAAACTATAAATTTACCCTGAATTTCTGTTTTTCATCTGTTGAGAAATGAACGTTTGATAGACCACAGTTGGGAATAATCTGGTTTGTAATTGACTTTAGAATGATGTTAGATTTTTCGGGCCTCGACTTGATATGACTGGCATCTATGAGTGAATTCGAAGCGCCTGTGTCGATTAACGCTTTTACTTTTTTGTTATTTATTTTAAGCTTAATTAGTAAATTATTTGCGTCGTGGAATGCCGGGATAATACAAAGTAGCCGCTTGAGAAAATGGCTGAGCGCCTAATCGTTTTTTGAATTAAACCAAAATGCCTATGCCGTGTGCCCGTGCTTTTCGCATATCTGGCATGTTGGCGCAAACCCACTATAGTCCGAGAGAATGGTCCTGTCATTTGTCTCACTTTCTCTGCTACGGATTCTCTCTTTGGATCCTATTACATAGATCAACCAAAATTTCTTGAACCTCGGCAACTGAGGAACTACAGCCGACATTGGTCGAAAGAATTCGAAAATCGTCGAGTACATATATAGGGAGTTAGGAAGTTATAATATAACTGACTTGGGAGAATATGGACCAATGGAGAGTACTGTCTTACACACTACCAACAAGGAAAAGCCGGATAAGTAAGTAAGTAAATGTATTCAAAGTATCTACTTATTTACTTATCCGGCTTTTCCCTGTTAGCAGTGTTGCCGTAAGACAGTTCTCTCCATTGGTCCATATTCTCCCAAGTCACGGGCCGAAGATCTCTCGCAGCCACTTCCCCTTTTACATCTGTCTTCCAGGTGCTTTCCGGTCTATCCCTTGTTCATCTCCGGCGGGATAGATACTTCTTTTGTAAGTTTGTGGTTTTTTAAATCCTACTCCCGTGAAGGAAGAAGCAAGTCCAATTTGCTTGCTATCCAACATAAAATAGCACATCTTTTCCACTTGTTTTTGATGACGTCGTCTTCATTAGAATATGAAGTATTAGAAATGATGACGTCGTCTTCATAATATGTTGTGCTCCCATTGCTGTAAAGGGGAATAGCGCTGTGGTACAACGCTAGAGTCTGTTTAAATGTTTCCGCAAATAAATGCCCAGTTTATAAGCGGAAATTGGTAACATACGCACATTTAGGAAAGTGTGGAGGGAATTCTTCTATTTTTAAGCTATTTTGAACTGCCTACATTGTTGCAAAAGCTCTTGACTAAATGGGATATTAGGAGCCTTTTTATTTTTTTCACCGTCTCCCTTCCAATCAAGAACTTGAAAGTAATTGGACCTACATCCACTTTTACAGAACTTACTATGTTACATAGCTGAGGCCTCTTTTATGCGATCACAGTAATGGACAGAATGCAACCTTTGTCCGCTTTTTCTGTCACTTTTTTACCCTTTTTTCCTAAAGAGTCTTCCTATACCTTTATTTTGTATTTTATTTTTTAAATTATCACCTTTACAATGGGCAATGAAGGAATAGGATAAACTGAAATGAAATTGTATTGCCCTGGCGGATAATTATAGTCTTCTTTTGTGTATGTGTGTGTGGGTTGTATTAGTATTAGTCTTTAAGTTCCCTCAAAAGTTGTTTAATCTTTAATTAAGTCCATGTAGTTAGTTGAGAACTTTGCAAAAATACTTTATAAAGTATCCTTTTCTCTACTTTTCTGTTCTTTTTTTGTCCTTTTCTTTTTTTTTACTCTAGTCCCTATTAAGTTCCAGTTATGACAGTAAGCTCTTTTTTGTGCTGATAAAGTCTTAAACGTTACTGACTCAGTTTTGTGACGTTGAAAATTTAAATTTAAGCTGCTTCAGTTAACAAGAACCCATCGTTACACCATCAATATTTCCATCGACACCGCAGGAGTCGTCGTTACAGAAAATATGGCTGTTTTAGCATGCATTTGCCAGTAAAATGAAATATATTAGTGAAGTGATGTGTGGCAATAACTTGTTTATTTTTGACTGAATTGTCACAAACAGCTATCACAAACAAACAGGATGCTGTAATTCAGTTACACTACACTCTAAACCCCGCACACATTACTAACAGCCTTTATAAAGATGGTCGAAAAGTTATACAAAAGTTTTATAATTTAATTTTAGCCTGGTCAAACCATTCCACACTAATCAACACTCTTTATTTACAGTTTATCAACTGTTGAGTGACATAAACTTTTCGACTTGTTCCCCTTTTCAAATACCGCTGTTAGATCTTCTGAAACTAAAGTACTTATAAGAATATTCCAAGCATTTTCGAGTACTTGGCTTAGCCTCTATTTTCGCCCTGGTTCCTTTTCACCTCATTTCCACCGACATCCTCCTTGTGACCTTGCACTCTTTAGCACCCCTTTCTACCTTGCAATATTTTTCTCTTCGCCCTATGCCGCTTGGTAAGTTATTCCCCAATCATTATCTCTTTCTCTACTATTTTTTGCATCTCTTCTGGGCTTCTCTAGACCCATAGACCCTCATTATAATTCGATTCTTTTTTGTTGAATATCGTTTACAAGAAGCAAATTGATGACCATTAGTAACAGTCTGCTTCTTTTTTTCTTACACTTTTTTTCTTCACAGTTGACAGAACTCAGTTGTTCACTGTAAGACCCTAATTATTTAATTAAAGAGAAAAAACAAACATTCGTTGAACTAGGCGACCTTTCTCACCCCACTTCCAAATTCTTTTTTCAATGCCTTCCTTTCGCATTTTTGCCCCACCCATTCAGTTTTCTTTCTTCATAGATTTTTTTTTTCCTTAGTCCACATTAAGTTCCATTACTGGCCGTAAACCCTCTTTTTGATGGTTGAAGCTCAAACATTATTGACTCAGTTCCAGAGTAAATTTAAGCTCTTTCAAGAGCAAAAAGAAATTTGCAATGCTCTTTCACTGTTACGCTTTGATTTTATTTTCAGGTTAAAGTTCTCAGTGCTGGCAAGAAATTACAAGAAGGTTATGCACAAGATAGTCCCAAGATATCATATTTATTATTGATAAACCTCAATTCCTTATAGTAATACTTATTTGTTTATTGATAATCTTTTTCTGTTTCTAGGCCTTATTTCGTGCGTTAGAGGAAGTAAATAATCCGGAAGTTATTAAACATAACTTTTATTAATGTTCCTAGATTAAAACCTTACAGTAGCCTCTTCAATTTCATAAGGCTATCATTATCTTTAGTAATGCGAATAGCTAATAGGTGAGGCTGATATGACCCTAATTTGACGACTACTTGTTTCATTATCATATACTAGCGAGTAGAAATTCCAGATCAGGTGTTTTTCTCGTTATTTCCTCACCAGCTAGAGGACTGAAGAGCAACTTGCTGTAAGCATATCAATTTATTTATAACATTATTGTTTTATAAAATTAATTTAAGCTATACAGAAAAAATTCAGAATTTTCGTTCCATTGTTGAAAAAGAAGGCAAAAGAGAATTTGGCAAAAATGTAAGTCCGCCATTTTGTATTTGGCCGTTTATACTAATGGAACAAAATAAACCTGATGTTAAATACCCAAAAAGTTCGTGTACACTCACACTTGTTACTTTGTTGGTTCTATATATATGTGCGGGAGGTTCTGTCATAGACCTGGAATTTTGAGGTCTATGCGGGAGGATATAACTTCTCGCACATATATACAACCAACTAACCAATAAGTGTGAATGTAACAGAAACATTGCATTGAAGTGAACTCTCTACACGAACTTGGTGAATTTGCTCTGACAATGGATGAAAATCCGAAACCCGTTAGCAACAAAAGGAATATGTATACTACGATGCATAAAATACCAGAAATAAATTATAATAAGAAGAAGCGTTGTATATTAGAGATCGATAAACCAGAGACTATGTAATAATGTCAATAGGAGTAAGAGAATGTCAAGTGAGTGTTTCAGACAAGATTTTTTTCCTATTAAGAACCTTACAAAATATAGAATATTGTTTTGTGACCCATTAAATTAATGGTAATATAAGAATAGTATTTATAAAATTAATAGTTAAAAAAATGCAAAGGGGCGCGACAATTTATTATGAAAAGAAGGGGGCGGCGATACAGAAAGTTTGGAATCTACTGGCCTAAACCATGAGCATTATGAATCCTAATTCAATTGTAAGCAATTGGTCTTAAAAATGGCGCTTATGCTCTTAGTTCAGTAATTCGGATCCACTTGGATACAGAGCGTGACCGATAAACTTGCCATCTACTGGTTTTGATGCAATGCTTGGAAGTATCCTGCATCGCAGCATATAAAACACAAAGGCAAAGGGAGACTTAAGGATAAAAGACAGGATAAGTAATGAAATGGGAACTTTCCCCAACTTGGGGAACCACAGGCTGATTGCATCTCCTGAGAGATGGGTAACAGGGCCACCACGTCGCTAGACCTAGTTTTCAAAAGCATTACATCCATTAGATTCTGATTAGCTCTCTATTTCTGATATATCTCGTCTGGAATCATTTTTAATCCAATACCATTTTCACTTGTTCTCATGGAGCTTACAGTTTTTAACCAGGTTTTCACGTCGAGAGACGAGATACAGATACATAAAAAGAGAAAATCTTCAAAAGCGACTCGAGCTCAATCCTAACCAAACATTAATGCAATTTTCTTTCTAATTGTGAAATATAACTTCGACATTCACTCATTTCTAATATCCCATAAAACCTTATCCCGCGTGTTATCTGATATGAAAAATGAGTAAACGCCACAAGAATCTTATTTAAGAGCTACAAGATATTTAAACAAAAAAAGAGAAAACATAAGTTTTTGATACAGGATTACAAACTATTCAGTCTTCTCTAAGTAGGCAAAGTATGTTTGCAAAACCACAAAAGCTTGAGATAACCAAAATGAACTGGCTTCCTTTCACAACCATTTACGATAGACTCCTCAGTAGGCCAAACCATAAATCTATAAAAAGCACAACTTTTCATTCAAGCAGAACTTATCGATATTAGTATTTATGCCACAAAAATGAAGTCTAATTATTATAATTATTTATTTTAAGCCGATCACTGGATGGATAGCCATAGACAAATAAAAAAAAAATATATTTTAAGAAATAAAATTTTTATTATTTTTTAAATGACTCATCTTGTGAAAGTATTATGCCTTTAATGCCTTAATATTCTGCATATTGCTTCCAATAAATAGAATTTATATCTTTGCCACTTTATCTTGATTTACTGACAACAATAGAGAAAGTAAAAAAGCGGGAAGCACTCGGAATATTGTAATGAAATATTAGTTTTTTCCGTTATTATTGCTTTCATATTCATAAGAAACATATTTATTATCTACCATCATAAATTTTTATAATCTCATTTCATTTTTTGTTTTGGTAGGGAGGTGAAAAAGAGGGAGTGTTGATAAATTATGTGGCTGAGTGTTAACTTGCTTAGAAGTTGGCTTATTTTTCATATATAATTTAAATGTAATCTCAATGTATAGATTATATTTGATGTATAGGTAAACCGCGGCAGACATTTTTGAAAGAAAAACCTTTGATCGCTTCTCTCGATCTTCCATTAATAGTACCCATGATTTTGGGAGAGGAGAGGAGTTGTGCTTTCCTCTAAACTGTTATGTCAGGATTATTATTATACCATTCTTTTATCTATATAATATTGTTACATGAAATGTGATGTCAGAATTTCGAGTTCGAAGGAAATTGATTCACCCACCGGAAATGCAATTTTGCTAAACAGTTTCTTGTTCAGATTTTTTGCGACTTTCTCCATAAAGACACTAACGAATTTCATGAAACTAATTAAACTTATAAGCTAACTACCATAAATTCAGAGACCTAGCACTTTTTTTCTTTTTTTTAATTGAAGGCGTCTCAACATCTATTGAGGCCTTCTCAGTGCAGTGCCGGCCTCCGGGCCTCACGGTCCATCACCGGACAGTGAGCTGTAGAGGCTCTTAGGAAGAGAAAATCTAAGGATAGCACGGCTGGATTCGAACCCGGGATCTCTGCGTTGCTAATCCAGCAAATTCCTTCCCAATTTTGTTTGAATTAGTTTTCCAAGTAAATTTATTTAAGGAAGGTTTTGTGTGAGGAGTAACTTTATGGTAAATTTACGTTATTTTATAGTTTATAATTTCTTCTTCATGGTATCTTGAAGACAACTAAACATCTAGTTTCTAGAATTAGAACAGAATTAGTCAATTATAATTATGTAAATCGCAGTAAGAAAAGTACTGGTACAGCAAATTATAGGTAATCATAATTGTCTCAGTTTCTCCGGAATTAATTTTGAAACTAAAATCAATTTTTTCGGAAGAAACAAATATTTTAAGTAAAAGGATTGTTTTATTCTATAATATAGGTTAGGTTATTGTATAATATAGGTTTATATAGGACTCAAGCTTAAAACAGTACCCGGTTGCCAAGCAAAATTTCGGAAAACTCAGAAACCAATTCTGAAAAACTGCTAACCAAATAGTTAACCGATATATGCCTGGAATTGTAGCAATGCATTTAATGTACCTAATATTACATGGGTGATAGAACCATCCATCTATTGCTAAAAATGGCACTTCAGAGCCAGGCTTAGCTAGTCGCTCCCCTAGAATTCTCAAAAAATCAATTTAATGTTACTTACATTTAATGTAATAAGAGAACTGCAATTATTTACAAGTATCTTACTGTGCGTTTCAAGTGGAAATTATTGGGGTAAAAATAATTGAAGGGCCTTGTGTATTGGGTAAACAAGTAGTTTATGTGTGCAGTTTCGATAATGGTGACAGCCAAATATTTTTATATACGTATATCATTTTTCTTCAACAGTTGTATAATAATGTCGCTAATTGGGCTCTCCCCAAACAAGTAGCGATTATTCTAACGAGACAGACTGTGCCGAGTCTAGAAGACGCTATCCAGATGCCCAGCAACAAGTGTATAAATAGATAAACAAAATTTAGTTTGGTGAAACACTCACACGGCTTTCTCTTACTCCTAATTGGTACAAATATAATAAGAAATTTTCCTTTATAATTGCAACGTTTACTTGGGATGTCGATAAAAATGGCGCTGGGTGATTTGTACCTATCTGAATGGCCTTATTTGGAGCGCTGTATGTGATAACCAAGAAAGCATGGCAAAATTTAAATTTAAACTAACTAACAGACCTCCAATGTTCCAACGTCTAAAATAATTTTTTTTTTTAATGTTACAAATAAAAGTGATGCGTTTCTATCTATGCTATTAATGCTTCCCAAGTTTAAAGAAAATCGTTGTCCTTGTCGACACAATTTCAGAAAACTTACAAACTTATTGTGTAAAGACGCACTTTGGTTTTAACTGATTTTCTTCAAATGTGGAATGCTTGTAATGTGTATTAATATTATGTAGGTAGTAAAAAAAAACACATATTATACTGAAGTCCTACTTTCGTGGAAAGCATATATCGCTACTGTTCCCTTAGAACCACCATACATATCGCTACTGTTCCCTTAGAACCACCATACATATCGCTACTGTTCCCTTAGAACCATCACACATATCGCTAGAAACACCAAAAGAATCAATTTTACCGGAAAAATATTTCAAATAAAAATAAAGGTATTTATGTGTGTAGATAGTAAAGGACTATAGGAAGTTTAAACAAAATCATCAGAGCCGTTTTCGCAAAAAATACGAAAAAGTAAGGAAAAATGCAGTAAAATAGCACTTCCGGTTGGTAGATTTTCCCGAAATATTCATGGCTAATGCAATGGTAGTACCTAAGCGGAATACCAAGTTTAAGCTTCTTGCGACTTTTCATTTTTGAGAAATTCTCTTAAAATACCCAAGATTATTCGCTAAAAATATTCTTTTCTTATTCAGGGGACCCCAAAGCAATGTATTTCCGATGTACGCTGTACGATGTCTTCTGAAAGGATGTACAATGTGTGACATGAAAGTTTGGAGTATTCAAACAGACAACTGCCGTCATCATGTAATTTTTTATTATTTCTTCTTCATTTAAGACTATTTATTTACAAACATTATAATATTGTTAAATGTATGTATTTATGCATATAAAACATATATGCATAAATAGTCGTACAGAAAAAATTCATTGTAAAATGAATAGAGAGCGCTCTCTACATCCGCAGGAAATAAAATAAAATTAGAACACAGGAGAGAAGAGAAGAAAGATATGAAATGAAGCAAAATGTTTAGCAATTTGTACAGATGATGCTCCCATTCTTGTGACTAGATGATTTATAATGGGAACCTTTAACAATTGGCTACCATCAAAAATGGTTGCACTTTGTCCGTACCTTCAGCTCTTTGTTTCCTTGTACGTGCATACGAGTATATATACATACAAATGTACATACACGCACACACACACACACATATATATATATAAAACCAATTGGATTATTTTACCAATTTCATCTTATAGACCCCTCCGTGTCACCCGCCCGCCCGCCATCTACTATGGTTATTCCCAGGGAAGATCTTTGGGTAAGAGAGTATGGTAATATCTGATCCCTATATTCTATTTTCATTGATCTACCCAACGTTCATCAGGGTCCAGGAAAAAGCACTTTCAGCAAGCTCTGTCTACAGCTTTGTTTTACAGACACAAACTGACACACTTAAATGTGTCATACGTGTGCACATCCCATAAATCAGTTTCTTCTTCTTTTTTTCTGTTTTTTTTTAACCTTATTGTTTCTTGTTATTGTACAGAATTGAAATCAGTATTGTATTCAACATTATATTTTGTAAACGTCTTTTTTTTATATTGTATTTAACTTGTTATCTCTCTGCTTTTAGTTTTTTGTTTAATTAAAACTTTACCTAAACAAATGCCGAATACGTGTTTTTTTCTTTGCCCACAATTTTCAATGGTGCCCCCGGCCCATCCGAAAAACTTCCATGTATGAGCCCTCATATTCTATGAAACAAACACCAATAAATCATAGAAATTTAATAAATTTACAAACATTATCTGAAGGTTGGGATGATACCAGCTTTGGACGCTGAGATTCCTCTACAAGTAGCTATTACTACCTTTCCTCCTGCAGACTGTTTTTTCTATATCTGTAATTTTTATCCGTCGATGTTATCCAGCATTGCGGATCCAACCACATATTCAACTATTTCACCTATAATTTTTTTTTTTTTTGAAGGGGCACAGTTCAGACTAAGGTCTGCTGGCGGAGGCTGATAACCAAATGCCTGCGGACGTGCCGTAGAAAAATGTTGTGGCTTGTTTAGTATGACCACAGGCCACGATTACGTTCAGAGCCATCTACACAAAATTGGTGGGGCTATCTCCTTATGTAGACCAGAGCAAGAAATGAATGCCTCGCACTTTGATATTTGCTCCAGCAATGGTTGGTCATAAGAACATCGACAAAACCACGAGTCTTTCCGTTCTGGGCTGCTAGAATCGAGGAAGTGTTGTCATCGTTCCAAGTTTTTGAAATTGATCACTTTTTTTTAGGATCCCTGCCTTCTTCAATTTATTTTCAGTTATCTTTTTTTAGTAATATAGCTCCTAAGTATTCCCAGAAAATTATACTTTTCACTTTTCCAAATTTTGATAGCAATATTTTGATTTTTTCGTAGTAAGTAGTACATCGAGTATTTTCTCGAGTACTTACTATCGTTGAATAAGTAATAAAGGTTATGTATACTGAAAAGCGGTCAATCAGCTGTTGTAACTGATGTCAGGGTTGCCAACTTGATGCTATCTTCTGTGATAATTATCTTCTTCTTCCTCTTTGGCTCTACGGCCCTTTAAGGACCTTGGCCTTTTCAATCACCCTTTCCCACTCCTTTCTCACCGAAGCAATCCTTTCCAAATCCTTACTCTCAGACTCCTGATATCTTCCTCGATATCGTCCAGTCACCTGATCCTTATCTTCCTCTTTTTCTAGTTCCCCTGGATGCCCTTCTATCATTTTCTTGGGAATTCGGGATTACTCCATTCATTAACTCCCTAACCATCTCAGTCTTTCCCTCTTTATCTATTCGACCAAATCCTGCTTCTGGTACAGTTCTCCTATTTCATTACTTTTTCTTACTGTGTACCTCTGCCCTTCCTTCACAGAGCCTTCTGAGGATCTTCCTCTCCCAAGCATTTAACAGTCTTTCATACTCTGAAACGTTTCACCGGCACGTGCCACCACTGACCTTAATACGATACTGAATATATCGTTATCCTTAAATAGATATTCTGTGATTTACAGTCCTTTGCTTTTTTACTTATTGAGTATCCTCACTTATAAAAACTTGAACCAATTTAGAAATCTTAAACAACATAAATTTTTAAACGACCCGCTTCTTAGCAATTAAAAGTTTCCATTCAATCGAATAATAAGCTTTGAATACTCTCCAAGCTTTGTCATGCATTTAATAGTTAATTGTTGGAAACCATTAATAAATTTAGCCTAATTGTAGCCAGCAGGGGCAATCAATGTTTATTATAAAAGAGTGACTTGTATTAGCCTTTTAAATATTAAAAATTGGTTCAGCCCCGCCTTCTATACGTGTATTCAATCCTTTAAAAAATTCTTTTATCCCTTTTTTTTTACATTTAATAATGGCCGGGTTTAAAAAGCTCAATTTATATAATATATTCTATGATATAATAAACATAAATCCCAACTAAATCTTACACTCTTCTATTTTCTTCTCCATGTTAACATATCCAATTCTATGAGTGGTATTTTACCCTCAGGATTTTTTATCCATATTTGATGATATTTTAATATAACGAATGCATAACATGAAGGAACCCCTTACTGTACTAAGACTACATTTTCAAAAGAAAACACTTTTTTTTCATTTGAATTCTCATATATAAATAAAGGTAAATTTATTTAAAGTTCTCTTGTTAAAATAATATAAAACCAAGTTCTCACTGTTGTAAGAGATTGCACCACATCAAGTTTTCGGTATCGGTTTTTCTTCCGAAATATTCGTTTTGAGATCCACTGATTGCTCAAAAAATTGTTTTTAGAAATTTGCCTCTGTGTGTGTGTGTGTGTGTGTGTGTGTGTGTGGACGAGATTAGCTCAGTGGTAGCGCACTGGCCGGTACGTGGAGGCCTCGGTTCGAATCCAGTATTGCTGCCCTTAGATTTTTCTCCCCCTAGGAGCCTCTACAGCTCACTGAGTAGTCTGTAACGAGAGAATGCTATCCAGAGGCCGGCAGTACACTGAGAAGGGTATGATGCCAATGACGCCCTATTTTCACGCGCCCTAATTAAAAATAATGAAATGGGAACGTTACATTTGTTTTACAGAATAAAATATTTATGATGGTCTAAATAAATTATATTATTTATTAAGGAGGGGATAAAGCTCCTTTTATAAATGTCGTGTGTAGGTAGGAATAGTAGAAGATAAAACACAAGAAATTAAAAAAATAAATGTCAAGAATTCCCGGAAGGAAGAAAAGTCGTACTGATAGTAACATTAGGAAAAAACAAACCTGGCCACTAGAATGCGTCTGGAAAAGTGGGAAATATATTTCTCTTATTTCCTAATCTATTACTGTCATTTTATTTTTAAACTTAAGGTTGGTAAGATTTCATCTTGATGTACTCTGCATATTTGTGTAAATATACGAGTATTTCTAGTGGTGTTTCTCTTCTTGCTTGACCATCACTAAATTTTCATCAAGTTTATTCAAGCTTTGACGCTATAGTTAATAAATATTTTATTGTATAATATTACACAAACTAATTAAACTTCAGCTTAATGATTATATTGTACTAATCAATAATAATTACCTAAATTAATGCATTTATGTTAAATCATTTGCATTAATATTACATATTTAGATCATATTATATAATGTATAATAAATGACGATAAATTTATGATGTCAATGCGATGTAATTATTGTGTGTATATCTAAATCAGAACATGAAGAGACAGACTGTGCTGGACCTCAAACAAGAGTTTCCCTTAAATATAGGCTTTCTCTTCCAAGTGTCGCAAACCAGGGCTTTTTTGGGTGGAACATGACTTGCATGTTGACATAATATCTACCTTTTTTTCTTTTTCCCCGATCTTGCCATGCATCTATACAGCGCATTACAACAATAATGCGACTCAACGTTAACTATAATCCCACGAAACCGCACCCAGTAGGAATCCTTGTAGCGCTAAAACAATTTTAGCTAAAATGAAAACAGGAGCGCTACATTGCATTTATAATTTCATTAGTAGAAACAAAATAAAAATAAATATAGGGTAGTGTAAAAAGACTAAAATAATAAATCATTTTAAGTCTCGATCTCAAACAAATACAAAATACATTGCAGACTGTACAGAATAATATCGCAAACATCTAAGAACAAGCTCATAATATTAACCTAAATCAAAATGTTTCAGAAAATAGATGCCCACTATTTAAGAATAATAAGGTTGAATTTGCCTTATCTGCGATAAGTAGCGGAAAAGATAAAAACGGAAGAGGCTGCACAGCCACTATTTCAAGATATTAAAAGATGAAACGTTTCGAGTAGATAAGGTTGGTTTCTTCCCCTCTCTTCAATTTTGAATTCTAACAATGCTTCTGTGTAAATATTATGTAGGTGGTAAAATCATATATTATACTGAAATAATTACTTTAGAAGGAAACTTAAACGCTACTGTACCCTCCAGAACTCCCCGAAATATCAATTTTCAAAGAAAAATATTTCAAATAAAAGAGACAGATATTTATGTGTTTAGATAGACACGAAGCTTAAAGAAAATCGTTGGAGTTATTTTCGAGGAAAACACGAAAAACTGAAAAAAAGTCGCACTTCCGGTTGATGGATTTTGTTCTAAATCTTCGTGTCTGATGCAGCGGTAGTGCCTGAACGGGACATTAAGTTTTAGCTCCCTGCGACATTTGGTTTTTGAGATATTCTGTTAATACACATACACACACACACAAACATACATACCATTCGCTAAAAACATTTTTTTCGTATTCAAGGGATCCCAAAACATGTATATTCGGTGAAAGCACAATTTCTGGCACGATCGCAATACGTAAAAAGGGTTAAGTCTGTAACTGAAACGCTGTAAAAGAAAGAACTTCAGTGGTGACACATTCATAGAATATCGTAGGCTTAAAAAATAATAATCGATCAATAATTAGTATTATTAAAAAAAAACATTTTGAAGGCTTAAGAATAACATTATGTAATGTGAATAACCCACTGAATTCTGGTCAGGTGGCAATAAATTTAGATTTAAACCTCCCGGACCAAACCGTATTAGCTGTCGAGATTGTGAACAATATAATTATTCAATTTCGCCTTCTACATTTATAATGATTTTAAATTCTTTGGCTCATTTCTTGCCAAACCTTTACTAAGCTACAGTTTTATCCCTATTACATTCATGCAAGAATGATGACTAGAAAACCAAGTCTATTTAAATGATTCTATCTATGAAAGCGTTTCAGAAAATGGTTCATTGTATTTATCTTGCAAGTTAACTTGTAATTTGTTATTTCCCTATAATTAATTTATTTTTTGCATATTTCTCAAATAATTGATTTTTTGTATTACTCATTTCACATCTAATGTCAAAACAGAAAATTGCTTATTTAATTTTGATATCTATTATTATCGTTTCTTAAGACGTTAATAACTTTTTATTATTTATATATATATAGATTTATATTGGAGAACGAGAACCCCTTCTGTATGCCGGACCGTAACAGAGCAAAATTAAATAAATAAATAAAATGGCGTGAATGGCCATAATCATATCACCTGAGACGTAACGCATCTCCCCACCAAAAGCTTTTCAAGCTCACCAGCGATCTGGTGTTTACTTATTTACTTGTCTAAAGAAAAACCGGAAGTTTTTTATTACGGAATTAAATTAGTTAATAATCTGAATAAATAAATTAACAAAGTCAAAAGAAATAGTTAACATTATTAAATATTATTTATTAGTGTTGAGTTTGTTTAGGAAGCAAAAAAAAAAAAAGATTAGTGGTTGCAAATTCTAATTATAGTCACTGCTATGTGTATGATTAAAATAAATGAATGCCTTTAGTGGTAGCGTGAGTCACACAGATTTGTTCTAGACACCCCAAAATGGCGATGATGTCAAGTAATTAAGTTAATATTAATGAAAGTTAATAGATAGATAAACTTTATTGTATGAAGCATACAGCTTGTTACAAGTGAGTTGTTTGTACAGTAATCTTAATAAACTAGTAAATAAATAAACAAAACAAAATAAAACAAATCTCTTCATATAAAAAATAAATATGTAACCAACAAACAGAATACCGCTTTTGTTTTAAGCATTTAATCATTTAATACGGTAGAACGAGCTTTTAAAACGGTAGAAATATACTTATATAGATTAAATATATTTGTTTTAGATTGATTATTTTTAAGGTTAAATCCAATTTTTTGAGGTGAATCATTACTATTTATGTTCATTATAGATCTTATATTATTATACAAAGAACAATTTAATACAATATGTATGAGATCTTCTTTCTCGTTAAGATTACACAACATGCAAGTTTTTGTAGGATCTATTTTATAAATTACATTGTTAATATTAAATTTCATAAAATAATTATTACAAAATCTAAATTCTGCAAAAAATTTAATAAATTTTAAAGGAACATTTAATTCATCAGAGACATTTTCCGTGGTAGCCTGCTTCATTTTGTGGTCATCGACCGGTTTTCGGGCGTTCGCCCATCTTCAGGACGTTTTTCAGACAGTGTGACAACACAGACTTGCACAAGCAAACTTAGTTTTCATATTCAGAAGTTGTTGCTGTTTAGTAAAAGACCCGTTAAATTCTCTAAATTATCGATACTTGTTTTAGAAATTATATTTTTAACCTGAGAAAACCAATTGTATTTTAACAGTTTTTCTTAATGTAACATTTTTGGTCATACTCAACTGTTTAAAACAAATTTTTGGCAACCGTGTTCTTCCATAGATTCAATTTTTTTATCCAATTTAAAGTTTGTTTTAAAACAGATAACTCATATGTAATTCTCCAGTTTCAAGTTTTAGCAAGTGGTTAGCAGTATTCTTTGGAGGGCATAGGTCCCTCTTGAAGAACCATAATGTGAAAGTTAATAAGAATAAAAAGTTTAATATGAGTTAAGATTTATTAATGAATAAAGACCGGGAGTTTGGTGTAAAACTAAAAAGTAAGATATCAGTGAGAAAATTTTGAAAGAAACTAAAGTTCATAGAAAGTTTTGTACGAATACCTAGTACCGCGTTTATAGGAAAATCCACCAGCTTAGCTATTCAAACGTGAGAAAGTAGTTCCAAATTTCAGAAAAAGTAATATGCCATGTCAAGTTTTACATTCATCTCTTCAAACTGAGCTTTGACTTTATTGCAGCCTTAATGAGAAGTATATATTTAGGGTCCATCAGAGTGGTGAGGGGGCAAATGGAGCGGTGCTACACGTTTCACAATTTTTATGCAGGCTTAATTTATAACTCATATCTTAGAATATCAATAAAATTTTCGTTTATTAAAACCATTGTTATACCAAATTTATTCAAATATCATAAATTCTTTTATCTTAAGACAAGCTGTCCATTGTTGGCTGTTTAAATTTATTTTAAATTTGGAAGGACTTCTAAAGTATTTGTTGCCCGGAGTCTGCATTTTCTCTGAAAGATTTTTGATATATGAGTTTATATTAAGTGAACTCAGTTTTATCTATTGTGTCAAGTTTGGACGGGGAATGGTCAAGCATAAGAGTTAGTAATTAGCTAATGAAGAGCAACATAAATTGATAGACATTTGATTAAACTGATAGACTAAGGTTATCAACATTTTTATTTGGAAATTGATAATATCTGGTCAAATGACAGTGCCATCGAATTAGAACATCTTTAAATGTCTGGGTAGAACAACTGGGCTTTGAAGTGCAAAGGATTAACATACGAGGTGGAAGAAATAACTGAAGAAAAGAGTGGTATTGGAAAGATGTACATTTGCTCCTCAATTTTTACTATAATATAAATGCTCCCACACACTCTCTCCTTTTGTTTTCTCTCTCTCTCTCTCTCTCTCTCTTTAATCGTTTATTTTATTTTCCTTTAGACTATCCTTACTGTTTTCTCTGGATGATCTATTTTAATTATTTGATCCACATGTCGCTTCCTTTGACCTGATCCTTCAGCTTCTACTACATATTATTATTATTAATAATGCGGGAAACTAAGCCAATAACCATATCTCACAGTTGTTGTTGTGGTTGGTTTCGCAGAGCTGGAAAGCTCTGATGCTCTGAAACCATAGCTCATATCCCCATGGGGGAAAAAAAACCTTCTTCTTCTAGTAAGCCACTCCCAGCAGTTTTCCGCCTGATTACAATTTCTTAAGATATCCTTAAACTCAACTCCCCTCAAGTATTTATTTCCTTGAGAGTGTTGCCCTCCCGTGTATCGAAACATACGGCGATACGGGTACCTTCATCACTGTACACGGGTACACTGTTTCCCTAACTCCATTGACGTAGTTCTGACACGAAGAACTGGACGTCCTGCCTATTTTGTGTAAATGACTAGCTACCAAAGCTGCCCATCTATACACCTGCAAGGATCCTCTATTGTATCCTGTACAGTGAATGAAGATATTTCAGCCTGGAGACACCCCTCTGTATTTCTCAGTGCTTCTCCAAATCCCTTTTGCTTCATTGTTATTAGCATCTCTGCCCAGGAGCTTGGTAGCGGCTACTGCTGGCTTGAGACCTCATCACGATATTGAGGATCCAACTATATCAAACTCCTCAGCTCTCTCATTTCCCTCTTGTCCGGATATTCAGAAGAGCTGTATCCTGCTCCTCAAAACGAGGCCATTAAGTCTTCTCCTACATTCAGTCACTAGTTTAGAGCTCCAGCAAGGCTTATTTTTGAATGTTCACCCTCCCTATAACTCTCCTTACTATTCTTCCATCAAGCAGCAGCATTCAATGATGCCAATGATCTCAGCCTGGAAAACAATGGCCATACTTATAAAGCCACAGTTCTTCCTTTGTTTAGCCTTTGCAGACAAGGGGCTTAACAGGTGACCACTGCTTTCCTTCGGCTCCCTCGGCTAACTCTCGGTTATTTTCTCTGCTCCGTCCTATAATCTGAAACCGATATATTTCTCCTATCTTAAACACACTACATAACATTCCCCAAAAACCATGAGTCCAGACTCTAGTGATTTGAAAACATTGCATTACTGTGAAAATTCAAATTCGCAAAAAAGAAACTTCCTCTTCAAACGTCTAGAGAAACATAAAAATGCCAACTCTATCAATCGCAAAATAGGGGTTGTTTGTTCGCGTGTTGTGGACAGTTTGCTGAAATATGAGGTAGTATAGTCAACTAGTTTCAATGTACACTGCACTAATGATTAATGGCTCCTGCTTCAAAGTGTGTAATTGTAAATTACTGGGCAGAATATCTAATATTCTAGTTATACAAGAATATTTAATAAAGTTTGTTTTTGTTATATCTGCTATTCAACCATTTTATATATTGTCTTAAGTTCTCTTAGAGCTAATAATAATCTCAATTTAGAGAGTTTTTAATTCATCTATAAATTATTTTTGCATTTTTATCCGCCAAAACTTTGGGATTGAAAATCAGCTTGTTATTGTTAATCTTACTCCACTTTTAACTTCCACTTTAACTTTGACGTTCAAACTTTAAAGTTTTACAAGATTTTTAATTTTACTTTATGTCAGCAGCCCCATCTTAATATACTGAACGATGTTTATGAGGAAACCTCAATAATGCCATTTCTCTTCCAGAATTCACTGAAAACAGCTTTGAAAAACATTTCATTTAAACTGAGAAGACTTTACTTTTAAATTTGTAAAATAGAAGTACAAATTTAATGAGAGGTGTTGGAATCGTTTTAGAAAAAATCAGGTAATGCTGTTGTAATAGCATCCTTCGAAAGTTGCTATTAATTGTTTTTAGAAGAAATCTGATGTGAAACACTCACACTACTTTCTTTTACACTAATTATCATTTTTTTTTTTTAAATTCTTTAAAATTGCAATATTTAGGAAACGTTAGCCATAACAGCATCAATTTAAATTTAAACATTATTATTTGCTTCTGAATTATTGTTTTATAAAACCGCTCACTCGTTAAAACAAACTTCTTCCATACATGTTTAATCCATAAAAGTGCAGTTTGTTTCACCAAAAGACTGCTTCTTTTTCAACTGACACTAAACTAAATGTAAATACTAGTTGAAGACGACCTCTTAGGTCGAAACGCCCTATTTAGTTTAGTGAATAAATAAATAAAATTAGTAAAAACAAGAAGGGGTTATCAGTATGACAAGTTGATTATATTCGCAAATTATATTCTGCTTTATTAAACAATCATTTTTAAACTACTTTTATAATTGAAAATAATTTGCATTTCTCTGTTACATTTGTGTTCAATTTTTGAAATTGAGATGTTCGCACCTAAAAAAAACATAGTTTGAAGATTGCATTAAATTATCTTATTTATAATTACTTACGAGCAATTTCGAACTAACAGTATTCAGAGTTACTGATATCTTCCTTTTTTTTTTTTAAAATGATATTTATTCAAAGATGCTGTAATCACAGGATCTTTGGTTTATGGAAAGTTGCCGTATCGTGTTCGATGTTTATATCGAGGATAATATCAGGTAAAAGAAGGATTTCCCTACACTTTCGCTGAATATAAAACAGAATAAGATGGAGAGACGTATGTATATTCTGTGGAAATATATTTTATTTTTCACCTGCAGAGTATTAAGTGTCGAGAAAATCTGCACTCTGACAAGATAGGATATCGTGAAGTATCAGAGAGGGAAAAATTTTCTCCATTATTTTGTTAAAGAAAAAAATTCTGTTGGGAAATGGTCATATGTTTTTTTTTTCTTGCTCCTGTTAATACAGTTGTAGAGCGGCAACTTTTCTTTAAACTTCAGATTTTATCCATTTCTCCTACCATAAATATAGAGATGTTTTGGGAGAGACAGACAAGAACCGACCTGCCAACCCAAGCAGGAAGTGCTAATAACAGAACCAACCTCATAAACTTGAACTTTAATGCCACAAATTCCGTAAAACTATCTATAATCTTTTTTTTTTTTTTCAATGTAACAAAAGTGATAGGTTTACATCTTGTACAGTTAGCATGCCACGTTTAAAAAAAATCGTTATATCCGTTTTCGAGATAACACCAAAAAACTCAAAAACCTATTCTTGTTGCACATATGGTTAATCGATTTTCATCAAATTTGGTAGTCTAACTATGTTTCTTATGAATATTAATGTTACATATGTTGTAGAACCATACATAGAAAATTGAAGTGATACTTTATAGATGGAAAGCTTCACGCTACTGTTCACCTAAAACCTCCGAAAAATCAATGTTTTCGGGAAAAAGTTTCAAGAAAAAATGTAGGTTTGTGTAGATAATATACAAAGTTTACAAAATCTCGTTGCAGCCGTTTTCGAGAAAATCGCGAAAAAACTGGAGGGAAAAAACATTCAATAAAGTCGCACTTCCGGTTGTGATGGATTTTTGCCCGAAACCTTTGGTTGTCAGATGCGATGGTAGATTATCAAGTTTTGAACTTCCTGTGATGTTTTGCTTTCTGACATATTTTATTCACACACACATAGATACAAACCATTTGCTAAAAACATTTTTTTCGTACTCAGGGGAACTGAAAACGTGTATTTCCGGTAAAAAATCAATTTCGAAAATATGACACGATCGCAATACTTCCTCTTACCAGGTCTGTGAAAGAAAGTAAAGCCTTATGCTACAGCAAATTTTTCAAAAACATTAAAAATAATCAGATTGACAAACTGAACAGTTTATACAAAAAAGATATGCCCGTCGTAAATTTCAACAAATCCTGGTTTGTGAATCTTACAGATAAAGTGTTTCCCATGGAAGTAATAAATTGTCTTAGTTTAGGTCCTAAATTTGCTTTTCCTTTTAAGAATAATAATATTCCTTTATCAAATATTGTATGTGATATAGAATATGGTATAAATACTTTAGATACAAATGAACAAGACAATGTCAGGGCAAAAATTGTAAACATCATCACCAACCATACCCATAAATCTGGCCACAATCAACTTTCTTCATCTCCTATCAATTCCCTTATTAAAACCACAAAAACCTTCCTCTCCCAAAATCCTGATATCATGATCCTTTCTTCCGATAAAAGTAAACAGACAGTAGCCATGTATAAAGACGAATATGAAAGTAAAATCCTATCCCTCATTTCTGACACAGATACCTACGTTAGACTCAACAAGGACCCGACCAATTCTATAAAAAACACAACCAACAGACTGGTAACAGAACTTTTTAACCAAAAATACATAGACATGCCTACAAAACTACGCCTTTCCAACAATTCACCTGTATCTCCTAAAATCTATGGCCTTGTTAAAACTCACAAAACCGGAAACCCTCTTCGTCCTATCATTTCATTTATAAATTCACCTACTTATCATCTCTCTAAATATCTAGCCGATATTCTCCAACACCTATCCAATGACACTTACAATATTAAAGATTCATTTATGTTAAAATCTAAAGTTGACAACCTAAAAATTCCCAACAACTTTGTACTCATTTCACTTGATGTGTCCTCTCTTTTTACTAATATTCCTATTCAAGAAACTATTGATATCATAAAAAGCAAATTCCATCTAATTCAAGATTGTTCAAAAATTCCTCTCCAGACCTTTATTTCCACATTAATTCACTGTTGTAACTCGGGTTATTTTCAATATAAACAACAGTTTTACAAACAAATCTTTGGTTCTGCAATGGGTAGCAGTCTTGGACCAATTTTGGCTGACATCATTATGACTGAATTAATTGAACATTCCCTAGCAAAATTACCGTTTAAAACCCCCTTTTTCTTCAAATATGTTGACGATTGTCTAACTGCTGTTCCTAACACTCAGATTTCTACAATCCTTAATATCTTCAATTCCTTCCATCCGAGACTTCAGTTTACTTATGAAATTGAAAATGATAATAAAATCAATTTTCTTGATATGACCATTATCCGTTCTAACGATGGCTCTCTTGTGACTAATTGGTACATGAAGTCCATTCGATCTGACCGCTTTCTACACTTTCATTCTCACCATCCTTATCTTCAAAAAATTAACTTCATCCGTTCCTTTACAAGGCGTGTATTATCTCTTAGTCATCCCATTTTCCATGACCAAAACAAACTATTACTTACCACCATATTTAAAAATAATAGCTATCCCACCCATATTATAAAAAATATCCTTACCGAAGTCACTAATCACTTTACCTCCAATAACACCAACATAACTAGATTACAGTCTCCTACACATTCCTCACAATCACCTTGCACTTATATCTCCATTCCTTACATTAAAAATCTATCCGAAAAAATTGCAAAAATCTTTCGGACTTACAACATCTCTGTGGCACACAGAAGTTCCAATACTTGTCAAAAGATGTTTACTAGACTTAAAGATTCGACTCCTATTACTCAACGTTCTGATTTAATTTACAAAATTGACTGTAAACAATGCCCAGCCACATACATTGGACAGACTTCACAGTATTTAAAAAAAAGACTATACCAACACGAATACGATTGCAAAGTTAAAAAATACAACGACACGACTACCGCCCTCACAAGACATCATATTGAACTTAACCACAACTTTGACTATGACAACCCTACAATTCTTGCGACCAACACTAACAAGAAAAAAAGAAACATTTTAGAACAGTCTGTGTTGATCTTTCGCAGTGAGCGGATCAAAGTTCGATCTAAAAACTCGTTAGGCGTACAGGCAAAATCTACTATATTTCTCATATTAATTTCACTTATAGTTTCTTTTATTTTTAGTTCTTTTCCTAGTTTTCCTATATTTATTAATTCTTATTTTTTTTTTTTCTTTATTTAATTTTGTTAACATAATTTATTTAATTTTGTTGCCTTTTTATTTGCTTTTTCGTGTATATATTGTAATAACCTTGTAAATAGTGTAAAGATATTTAGTAGTTTATAAAAAAAAAAAAAATGAGTGATAATAGCAGAGGACAATTGGGTATTCCACCTGATTTTGAGGAAATGAATGTGGAGGTTGGTAATGCACAAATAAAAGGTAAGAAAAATGAAATTGATTGTTTAATGACAGAAAATAAGACAAATAACGGTAATACCAAACAGAATAATTGTATGGAATATAGAAAGAGTGATTTGGGTCCTTTTTATATTCTAATTGAAAGTATGGATAAAGAGAAAAAGGGCATATCAAGGATCCATCCTATGTCCATCGGGAAATTACTCAATGGTAAACATCCAGAAATATCAGAAAATATTATTTCAATAAAAAAATTGGGAATTAATAGATTGAGGGTTGAAGTTAATAATGGCATATCGGCAAACAAACTATTGGAAAGTGCCTTTCTGAAGGAAAAAGGTTTTTCTGTGTACATCCCAAGATACCTCTTACAAAGGAGAGGCGTGATGAGGGGTGTTGATACTGAATTATCAGAAAATGAAATTAAGGAAATTATTAAGGGGCCTCTTGGTGTAAACTACGAATTATTAGATTTGCGTAGGTTAAAGCGACAAATTACTGATAAAGAAAGTAACGAAGTTAAATTGGTGCCTACACAATCAGTACTTATTACTGTTAGAGGCCAACAGTTGCCTAAATACGTATACATTCATTTCGTGCGTTGTGAAGTACATAATTATATACAAAATGTCGTACAATGCAGAAAATGCTGGCGATTTGGGCATTTCCAGGATGAATGCAAGTCTTCGGGGAGGTGTTTTAAATGCGGTGATAAGCACGACAGTAAAGAATGCGATAGTATTGAGACTAAATGTATAAACTGTAGTGCCTCTAATCACTTAGTCTTGGATCAGAAATTATGTCCCTGCTTTACAAAAGAAAAACAAATAAAAAAGTTAATGGCCGAAAGTAATATTTCATATATAGAGGCCAAATTGTACTTTGATAACGGAAATTCTTTTGCAGCTCTTGCTTCTAAAGAGGGAATTAATATTGATAATATAAAAGAATTTCCTTATCTCAATGGAAATAAGGGCAGTAATAATAGGCTATATGCCTCAACTATTTCTTACAGAAGGCCTACAAAAAGGCCTAGATCATCATCGCCAAGTTATAATAAAAATGAGATAAAAGAATTATTAATCGGTGAAGTGGTAAAGGGAAATGTACCCGGGGGTTTTATACCTCAAAATCCATATCGTCCAAATGAGATCATGAAATTGAAAGAAACTTTACATGATAATGATAATTTAAATATTGTTTACGAAGCGGTTTACTCTGTAATTAAGAGTGTTAAATTAAATGAATTGAAAGAGATGACTGATGAAGGTTTAAGGAAAATGATAAAAGATAAAGTAACCACTCTAGATGAGGCGATAGGTGTAAGTAGGTCCTCAAAATAATTGTATAAATCTGCAATATATAAAATTAATTTAATATTTATAATTCACTATAATGTACTGTTCAGATTTTATGAATCATGTACTCTGTGCTCTGGGCATGTGTGCTCTGTGTATATGTATATATGTATGTACGTATGTGTATGTGTTGTTTATGCATGTATGTGCGTGCGTGTGTGTGTGTGTGTATGGGTATATGTATATATGTTGTGTGTGTGGGTCAGAGAGAGAGTGAGAGAGTGAGGGAGAGTGTATGGTTGTGAGTGTGTATCTGAGAGATTGTATATAAATGTAAATATAAGTATTTATATCTTTGTACAGTGTATTTTATGTTGTTGATTTGCAAACTGTCTTAATATTATCATTTTATTTATCTACTATCAGATATCTATTTATTTAATTTTAAAGTAAACTTCCACATTTTCAATTGGTTTAAATTAATGAAAATGCAGTCTCTAAAAATTTTGCAATGGAACGCTCGATCGGCAGTAGCCAACAAACACAACATAGAGGTAGCTTTACTGAATGAAAAAATAGATATCGCTTTATTGAGTGAAACATGGTTCAAGCCAAATATAAATGTAAAATTTGGAGGGTACAATGTGATAAGAATGGATCGTAAAGATGGTAAATCTGGCACAGCTATTTTAATAAAAAAGGAAATTCCATTCAAAGAAATTAAAAATTTATACAAAGTTAAAGGATTAATGTTAGTTGGTATAGAGATCGATTTATTTAACAATGGTAAATGTTCAATTATTTCGTTATATAACTCTCCTACAAATAATATTAGTTATACAGAATGGGATAGGCTATAAAAAGTATTGGTAGTGGTCAGCTGATAATGGCAGGCGACTTCAATGTACACAACCAGACCTTTGGATCCTCCTATACTAATTCCAAAGGTCGTCTGCTTTTAGAAGCTGTGCAAGATAACAATTTGGTTTACTTGAATGATGGTTCCCCCACCATTATAGGTAACATTAGGCAAATTAATAAGTCTGCGGTTGATCTTACTTTCTGTTCTCCCATTCTGGCTACTAAATTTAATTGGAAAATCCTCGAAGATGATATGGGCTCGGATCACTACCCCATTATTATAGAGTCTAATATTAATTTAATAGTAAAAAAGAAAATTCAACCTTACTGTAAATGGGACACAAAAAGGGCAGATTGGGATATTTACAGACGTAGTTTCAACGAAAAACAAATAAACATTTTGAATTATGAAGAATTTATTAAAGAAATAAATAATGCCTCACAACATTCTATTCCTATAAAAAAGGAAGTTAAAGCTAAATTTTTTAAATGTTGGTGGACAAAAGAATGTGCCATTAGCGTTAAAAACAGAAAGGAAGCACTTAAAAAATACATGCAACTTCCAAATAATTCTAATTTTATGGCATATAAAAGACAAGTTGCCTTAACTAAAAAGATCATTAAATAAAGTAAAAAGGAATTATTTTGTACAAGTTTAAATAAAAATGTTCCCGTAAAAACTATTTGGAATAAAATTAAGTCTCTAGGAAACCATGAAATGTGTAACACAATAGAAAATGGAGAATGGGTTTCTGAATTTCTTTATAATCTGGCCCCATGTTACGTTGAAAATAAAATAGAATTTAACTTAGAAATTATTGGAGAAAATCATTTTTTGCTTGAACCATTTCAACTTAAAGAGTTTATCTCGGTTATAAAGTCATGTTCAAACAGCGCTCCAGGTATTGATCAGATACAGTACAGCCTCATTTCTAATTTACCCCCGCAGTTTAAAATAAAATTACTTAATATGTATAATGAGATGTGGATGAAGGGTGAGTTTCCTTCACAATGGAAGGATTACGTGATATGCCCAGTGTTAAAACCAAACAAGCCGAAAGAAAATTTCCTCTCATATAGGCCAATTTCATTAGCCTCATGTTTATTAAAAACTTTTGAAAGGTTAATTAAAAACCGACTAGTACGGTGGTTGGAAACAAATCATAAATTCCCTAGTACACAATATGGCTTTAGGAAACATAAATCGGTTTATGACTGTCAGATTCAGTTAATAACTGACATCTTGCAGGCCTTCTCCACCAATAAGGTAGTTCTGGCTTTGTTTCTGGACTTTTCTGCAGCCTTCGACTCCGTTCAAATGCCTATTTTGGCAACTAAATTAAGACATATAGGACTACCTGAAAAGTTTATTGACAATGTAATTAGGTTAATCAATAATAGAATTATATATGTTAGAATTAATGATTCTTTTGTGGGCCCTAGGGTTGTAAACGTTGGACTTCCGCAAGGGGGAATCCTTTCACCTACTCTTTATTCTCTATATACTGCGGATTTAGAAATTTTGTTCTCTTCGGATATCAAAATACTGCAGTATGCAGATGATGTCTGTATATATGTTACTAAAACTTCTTTTCAGGAATGTAGAGATGCTTTGGATTCCGTATTAACGAAGCTAGAGTCATGGGTTTTAGAAAATGGGTTAGTAATATCAGAGAAGAAATCAGTTGTATGCTCATTCACTAGGAAAAGAAGGCTGCCGGTAACTGACGCAATTACATTAGCCGGACGTAATTACCCATGGAAAAATCACGCTAAATTTCTAGGAATCGTTCTTGATAAAACGCTTAATTGGAAAGAGCATATAAAAATGGTAGCAAAGAAATCTGAAGGTTACTATAATATGTTGAGAGCAGTTTCCCATCATAATTGGGGAGCAGATCCTGGGATCTCTTTAACATTTTATAAATCAACCATTCGGTCAATTTTCGATTTTGGAGCTATGTTTTATGGTACGGCTAAAAAAACAATTCTACAACCAATAAAGCTAATTCAAAACAAATGTCTAAGATTATGTCTGGGTTTTCTTCGTAGTTCTCCATTAGATGTAGTTTTTGCGGAAGCTTGTGAACTTCCGTTAGAGTTCCGGGCGCAGATGTTATCCCATAGGTATGTTTTGAAAAAGTTAATGTTTGATGATAGAATATATAATAAAATATGCCAACTCAATACTAAAGTTTTAACATATAGTTATTGGAAAAATAAGACTACCCCTCTTTTCTGTGAGAGTTTTTTGGAAATATCTAAAATTAAACATTTAGATAATACAGAAAAGAGTAATTCTATGAGTTATAATCTAACCTGTTTGGACATAAATGTAAAGCTCATTGGGGACTTTACAAATTACCCACCTAGAATTAAGGATTTAGCCTTGCGTGATTCTATAGCAAATTTATGGCCTGAGGCTTACATAATATATACTGACGGATCTAAATTAAATGGTAAAGTAGGTTGTGCTTTTTATGATCCTCAGAAGAAGTTTTTCGAATTGGCTAGGCTACATGAATTTGCTTCGGTCTATACAGCAGAATTAAGTGCCACATTGTTAGCTCTTAAGTATATTCTTAGCCTCCACAGGGAAGGCTGTTATGCGATTATAAGCGACAGCCAAAGTTCTCTTATTAAATTAGAAAATACTAAAGTTCCTTTTGAAAATAATTTTATACTAAATGAGGTTTTATTGACAATACATTTATTAATTGAGAAAGATGTGAAAGTAAATTTTGGTTGGTTGAAGGGACATAGTGGATTAAGGGATAATGATACAGTGGATTTAATGGCAAAAGTGGCCACTGTGAAAGGGGAATATGTGGATTATATCCCTTTGCCATATAACGACTTGGAAATAGTAACAGATAGAAAAATTTTGATTGATTGGCAAGGGAAATATATAAATAGTGATAAAGGTAGCATGTATAAAAAATATTATCCTACTTTGAAAAAGAAAACCTGGTTTAGGGGTTTAAATATAAGTAAAAAAGTTGTGACTATTGTAAGCAGGCTTAGAGCCAATCATGCAGTCTGTAGGTCTTATATGCATAGAATAGGGTTATGTTCCTCACCTCTTTGTGAACAGTGTCAGGAAATTGAAGATTTCAGACACATTGTGATGATCTGCAGTAAATATTCTCCAGAAAGAAATACTTTCTTTAATAATATATATACACATTTAATGTGTCCCTTCAACTATGAAAATATTATATTCTCGGAAAATGTGTAGTACTCCAGGAATTAATACAATTCCTATCGGTTTATAAATACGATAATGGTTAGTATTTTATATGGAAAATATCCAACATTATGGGTTTGGACATCTGGTTGTAGTTTTGTTATAGGTTTTAGTTTAAAGGGGTGTGAGGAATATTGAGTACTCCACCCCAATTTCGTTTGTAGGAATAGTATGGTGAGTGTGAGTAGTGCGTGTGTGTGTGTGTGTTTTGTGTATACAATAGCTAGATGTAAATATTTTGTAAATAGCTAACTTATTATGAATGATAGTATTTATTTGAATGGAAGTATTTATTTGCATGAATGATGTAACGTAGATCAAATTGTAGGAACAAATGGATTTTTGGAAGGATGTGGGGGGACCGGTACCGGCCGGGGGTGACAGTTTTTGGTTGCGTGGGAGGTTCTTCCTGCATTGTCTTTATTTTGGGAGCCACTGTGTCTTGGAGGGGTCTGAGCCGGGATGTGTATGTGAGTGTGCATGTTGTATATATAGTGTAGATAGTAGGATAAGACTAAAGGGGTGCGAGGAATATCGAGGTCTCCACCCCACTTATTCATTTTATTGGAGCATCTGTATTGATGTATATATTGTACATATGCGTGTTGGTTCCTGACACCTGTAATAGTGCTTGGATCGGTGTTCCGCGATTTTGTTGGATAATTAAGACAAAATTTGCAACATCAAACATAAGATATTATGGCTATGGCCTCGTAGCTAATGCCAAAAAAAAAAAAAAAAAAAAAAAAAAAAAAAAAAAAAAAAAAAAAAAAAAAACAAAAAAAAAAAAAAATAAAAAAAAAAAAAAAAAAAAAAAAAAAAAAAAAAAAAAAAAATGAACAGAAAAAAAAAACACCAAAAAAACAACTTCAATCAATTATAGGACGGACACAAACAACTTGTCAATCATCTACAACAGTATCCTAAACCCCCGTCCTGGAAATTCCCATCCATCATAAGACTTGGTTTTTCCTTTCCATCCCCCACTCCCGAATACTACCTTCTAATAACCTCTTCAACTACCACATACCTTCATTTCTGATGATGTAGCTCATATAGTTAGTAACTCTCTCTGTTTATTACATAATTTGAGTTTAGTTTGTTTTATGGAAAATATATCCAACACCGATTAACAATGTTTTTATCTTTGTAACTAGTTTTAAAAATTTTGTTGTTTGTTTTGTTTTGTATTTGTCTTCTATTTAATAATTGTCCCAAACTATTTCTTTATTATTATTATCTATATTTAGATTATGGTGATTACTATTATTATTATTCCTTTTTGTTTGATTGTTGTACAGATCCCTGAAGAAGACAATAAATTTGTCGAAACGTTGGAAAAGATTTAAAAAAAGTGTAATTTTATTGACCGCTCCTCGAGATCTCCTTTAGTTGTTTATGCTACAGCTTTTCCACTTTCTCTTACTGCATAAGAAGAAGTAATGCGAGCTTATAAAATTTTTGAAATTGAGTTTTTACTATTTGTAAGTAGAAATTTACATTTTGAGGTTCTAGTGTCTTTCTCTCTTCCTATCGGTCTCTCAATTAATGGTTTTTGTCAGTTTACGATATTTTCTTGAAAATAGCACCCAACAATTATTCTTAAAACTTCTCATTTCATAGATGAAGGCCTATTATTTTGATTTGCAATATTTTTTCAGGCAAATTTATTTTTTGGAGAATTCTGGGTCAAATCAATTATAGTGGAATCGTTTATCGGATGATCATCCCACCGTGATACCACCAGATGTAGTGGAATCGTTTATTGTGATTCCTGAGGTATGTAGTAGATGTCTTGAAGAGGGCGGAAGTTAGTTTAGAGATTTTTGGAAGTTAGTGCCCGAATTATTAACACGGAATTTATAAAAATAGACTGTATTTGTACAATAATTTAAACGTGAGTAATGGTAACTATTAACAAGAAATACTTAGAAATAAATAGGAGATAAATAACTAATAATTTAGAATGATTAAAATAAATGAACTAAGATGCACAACTAAGGAAATAAGTATAAATAAAACCTGTATAGGGACGCGGAAACTGCTGCTCGTATAACAATCTTGAAGACGTACTGAAGTATAATCATCCCTTCTTCCAATGGGGCGAAGTTTATATCAGTGTTAGCAACACTCACACCAAGACATCTGTCCTAGTGTGCGACCTTGGTTAGTTCGGTGACCAGCGATTTAGGTCAGTGGCCAGCCTTATCGGTGCTTGCTTTGATGTAAAGTATTGACCCTTGGTTTTGTTTGTTTGGCCGCGGCCTTGTCTTGAAGACAGCAGCCGGCTAGGCCACTAGTTATAAATTATTCTTTCTTTTTGTTATGTGATGTGAAGGTTTGACATTGCTATGACCTTGCCATATCATTACACAATCCAGAGTTTAAAAATTATATTTACTCTAATCAGATATTTGTACGGCAATGGCCAGAGGAGTTTTCAAAGAAAAAGAATTCTTTCCGCTACTTTCGGGTACCATTGATGCCCTTCTTCAGGAGCTCTTCAGGGTAGAAGAAGAGTGTAAGTACCCTCTGCTACCCTAAAGAGCTCCTGATGAAGGGCACCAATGGTATTCCCGAAACTTAGAGCTATAAAGAATTCTTTTTCTTTAAAAACTCCTCTGACCATTGCCGTACAAATATCTCATTATAATTTTTAGGCCTGACGATTTGAATACTGTATTTACTCTCTACTATACTCCTTAATAAGTAAAAGGTGAATAAATATATATTATGAGGAACAAATAAGCGCTCTTTTGTCTTCAATCCGAGCATCGTTCCTACCTTTTACACCTAACACCTTACACCACATTTTGGAAACACATAAATCAGACCGTTCCAGCATTTCTATTTATTTTCTGGCCAAATACAAATTGCATGTCAAATTGTATCCTATTTAAAGAAATGAAAAAATGGAAGTTCTGTCTTTTTCAAATATTTTATGTACTTAAAAATAGATTAAATTTCCGCGACAGGCTTATTTGTTTTCCGCTTCGTTAAAAAAATAAATTAAAAGACCCAAAATATGTAAACAGAGTAGGTAATGGAAATCATTTATATGCATTACAGACAACAGCAACATCTGTACACTGACGCTGACATTTACTCCCCTCCTATATATAAAAAAAGAAGTAAAACGTGCTTTACCCATTTTTAAAATTAAAATGGAAAGTTTACTTTATTCCTCGCTCTATACAAAAGTAAATAAATAAATAATGGAGATAAAGCGTGAGGCAGAAAGAGAGATTGAGTATAAACACAAATTTAAAATCACAAAATCGATCATTCAAAAAATGTTTGGTTCCAATCATATTCGATCATGGAATGAGATTGTAACGTTACGTAATTTATTAATCTATATATATAAAAATTCAGCATCCGTATGTTTGTGGCCGCAAAACTCGAAAAATAGTAAATGGATTGACTTGAAATTTTTACACAACGTTACATTTCTATATAAGAGTGTTTATATATATTTTTTATTCCGAAGTTCCCACGGAAACGGGAACTTCTCCTAGCGTTTCGCGAGGTTGGTAGAAATAGACAGACTCAGAAGCGTTGCGATGGTGGCTCACTCTCTGGACCTCTTTCTCAACTAGTTATAAATACCTCTATTCCGAAATTCCCACGGAAACGGGAAATTCCGAGCTAAAATCCGTTCAAACGGCCATATTGCGTTAGCATTGCTTCTTCAGTTATTGCTGCTGTGTTGATGGAAGGAGGTAGAACAGCGCATTCAGCTTTTAAACTGTCACTAAACATGCACTTCACAGAAAACACAACATGTAACATTTCTAAAATATCAGGAATGGGAAAGGTTCTTCGGGCGTGCAAAATCATTGTATGGGATTTGTGTACAATGGCTCATGAGAAGTCATTGGAAGCATTAGACCATACATTGAAAGATTTGCGAAATAATCAGGTTCCATTAGGTGGAGCATTGGTCTTACTAGCCGGTGACTTCAGGCAAACGCTTCCAGTAATACCTCGCTCAACACCAGCTGATGAATTGCAAGCCTTCTTGAAATATTCAACTCTTTGGAGCACAGTAAAAAAAATTCATTTAACACCGAATATGAGAGTTCAACTTCAAAACGATCCAACAGCTGCCATATTTTCAAGACAATTACTCGAACTCGGTAACGGCACTGCTCCTACAAATCCGGAAACGGGAAAAATCACCTTCCCATCTAATTTCTGCAACATTGTACATTCAAAAGAAGAATTAGTTGACAGAGTATTCCAAAGCATCGAAACAAATTATCAAAATCACGCATGGTTAAGCTAAAAATCAGAAGCCACAGCGAAGCGTGGTCGGGTTGGCTAGTATTCATATACAGCTTCGAAAAAGCTGAAATAAATGATGCTATCAAAAAGAAGCTTTATGGTTGTATTGTAATTTTCCACTTTTGAAACAGCTGAATTTAATTGAATAACAATAAAGCTACCTTCAGCCGACGACACTAGCGCTCCTAGTTGCAAAGTTATCATCACAATAACACTAGTACAATAAATTCTATGTGCATATATATGAATATATAATGTGGATAATCTGTTAAAGTGATAAATGTAATCTTCCTTCAAGTTTGGGCAAATCATTAACGCTTATTTATAGCCAATTAAATAAATTATTCAAAGAGGGTATTTTGCTTCTCTTTAGACTACAAATATACAGGTGTTATATTGGCAAAACCAGCTGTAGTGATTTCTTCGAATGAATACTTTTTACTCTCTCTTTCTGCCCGAATGTTGTTTACTCTCTCTTTCTGCCCGAATGTTGCAGTTCTTATATCAGATTTTCTGTATGTATTTTTCCTGGAAAATGAATGATTTGATCATCTTAGTATGAAGAAAAGTGATTTTTAGATCATTCTCTCTTTTTCATGTGTTTTTTTTTTATGTGTATGTATTTTAGTTTTGATAGTGTGTGTGTGTGTGTGTGTGGGTCTGTTTGAATCACATAAATAATCAAAATTTGGTATGAAACACACACACATTACTACTGTTAAAATACAATTACATTAATATAAAGTGGCAAATTTTCTTTAAATTCCAATTTTTACTCGTTCGTCATAAAATTTCGAATATTTATTTTGATTGAAAAAGATTGACGTAGAATTTTTTTGCTACTATTTTATAAAAAAAATGATAAAATTCTGCGGCTTAAATTTTAATTATAACTTGCTTTAATCTCTTCCCTCATTTTTTGTAAGCCTTCATCTTTATCACAATGCCCACCCCTTCAGGGTTACTATTTTTTTTTTTTTTTTTATTTATCCACCTCTTATATTTATGAAAACATAAAGTAAGTTTTAAATCCCTCCCAAGGATAAGGAAGGTTTTTTTATTTTTCTATAAAATTAGGGATTATAATCCCTATTCCACTTTCCTAGGGAAAATTGAGTTTTCTAGACAGAAATTTAATATTTTTATTTCAGAGGAAGTAATAGATTTCCTTTTTTTATTTTTGTTTTTACACAAGATTGAATAAGAAGTAAAAAAAAAATATCTTCATCCGTGTAATGATGTGACAATTATTAAATCAAAATTAGAGTGAGTGAAGATATACTCATAACCACAATTGTGGGAAAGTACACAATAACCATTACTTTTCCCCACAAGTCACATAAAAAAATTGTGACATAATTATTATCGATATTTTTACGGCAGAAAATGTTGATGAAATTTGTCAAAAACAGTCCAAAAAATGTATGAGAAGAAAAGTACATTCATAATATTTTTTCTTGTAAATTTTAAATTCATAAAAATTAAGTACCTACCAATTTAATTCGCTTGCGAAAAAAATTTTATATTCATACAAGGTAGATCATTTCTACACTCACTTTCAGTAAAAAACATTACTTTATTCACTGTTTGGTAAATAACTATTAATTCATCAAAAGTTAAAATAAATTCGTAAATGAATTTCAAAAAAGAATTTTCACTGGAAATCAATACTTTTCAGGAAATTCAGAGATGAGAAATTTGTACATTGTAATTGAGTTGTGCGACCGAGCAATATAATTAATAATAATAATAAAAATTGGAGAAGGTTTTTTGTCGTTCTTCAGAGAAAAGCCTTTCGAACCACACAAAAATTGATTATCCTAGAAGAACGTTTAAAATATAAGTGATAAACTTAAATTTTAGTGTGATTAGTAGAACCGTTTTTGAGAAATCAGAGCAAAACTGAAAACACACATGCACAAAATTAGCTGAAAACATTATTTTCCAACTCACAAGGCTTCAAAACATAAATATTCCAGTTTCGAATCCCTCTTACAGCAATAAAAGTATAAAATCGCAGCAAGTTTTTTTTTTTAAACGTATAGCATTGTCAGTCGAAATAAGACGGAAATATCATGTTGTCCTTCCGTTTTTTCATATATAAATTAAGCATAAACAAGCTCGCTCCAGGAAATGTGGCTTTTCTGTTTTGTGGCCTTTTCAGTCACTCAATTGCAAATTCACTTCCTGATGTTCCATTAAATGATGTAATTCCAATCTAAGTTGTAAATAATTTCCCAAAACAAATTTTGTGACTTTCACTGGAATTGATAATAATCACAACGGACCTCGTCTGTGATTATATACTAAATGACTGGGAAATGTTCAAAGATCTTATCATGGAATATTCCCACTTAATCCATTTGTCCTCTAAATTGATGATTTGATTGTTATCAATTTAAAAGAAGTGATAAAATAATCCAGATTTCTTTCAATACAATCCGGGCATATAAAGTGACCGTTGTATATTACACAATTTTGCCACACCTGTTTCTTGTTCTTCAATACCTCTCGAACAAAATGCTCAAATCCTTCACTTATATGTTTCCTCGTTTATTTTATTTTGTTATTGCTTTTCTGTTCCATATATCTTTTTACTTTATCTTACTAGTATAAAAGGAAGTCGGGAAGTCTTGCGATCATGTCTAGTTTTCGATATTAAGTTTTAACCGGAAATACATATTTTGAGGTATCTGTTACGTGTTCCAAGTACTCTCATTCCTTCTCTTTCTCTCTCTTTCACACACACACACGCGCGCACACTATTATATATATATTTGTGTGTGTGTGTGTGTGTTGTTTATCAGAATATCTCCAAAACAAAAAATCACAAGGAGCTCACACTTATACGCAGGTGTTCAACCGAAATGCGAATTTACAGAATAGTTCCGAGTTTTATTTTAATTTTTTAGAAAATGCTTCAAACAATTTTCTATAAACTTGGGGCTGCTAATTGCACATATATAAATTTTCATCACTTTTATTTGAAATATTGGTTTCAAGGTTTCCTGGAAATCTGTAAATTTATATGTGAAAATTCCAAGTTAAAAGGATGAAAATTTAATACTACTCTCGTGATGTTTCACAACAGATTTCCTCCACCTCTTGGATAGCTTACCATGGTAATTTGCAAAACTAGATTTAAGCAGACCAAAGTGAGCTAATATTAAACGCGCTTAACTTTCCAAACTTTCCGCTTATCGTTCGTGAACTTCTC
>JAAEAF010001745.1:0-24208 GCA_011037195.1 Triatoma infestans
ACAAACGTACATACTAATGATTGTGCAATTACACTAATAAACACCACACACCATGACTCGCCATCACCAAACATTTTCCAATCGCCGACACTCATTACAATCCGGAGATACACAATTCATCACACAAACACACCATACATTCCATTCAACAACTTTCACACAAAGAAAAAACACAATTACGCCAGAATCAATTTTATAACCATTCACACTTGATAAAGACTACAAAACAAATTTACAGAGATAACACACCACATAAACACACAAAACCATAGGCCTGTACACAGTAGACCTTACAAACTATCTCACTTAGAAGCCCCCATACTAATACATACCCCCATAAGCTCTCATACAGGATAATCCGGATAGGGGAATAATTGAACCAAGTGCTAGTAACTGGGCTCATCCGGTAATTCTGGTAAAGAAGAAGTCTGCGGATCAGACAATAGTCGAACCGAACGACATAACCCAGTTAAGAAAACAGTACAGGTACGCGCTTGAACTGCGTAAATTAAACGCAATCACCACATCTGAAATTTATCCTCTTCCAAACATCCAATATATTTTATCCACATTACACAACACAATATACTTCAAAACACTGGACATATCAAACGTATTTACAAACGTATAAATAAAAATAAATATCAAACGTATAAAATATATATAGAAGAAAATTGCAATGTTGTACACAAATTGGTATTTTTAATTTAATCGTATGATAATAAAAAGAAAATAAATAATGAAGCCTTTTGTAGTCAGTGGTTCCTTTCATTCACAGGTGCCATGATAAATTACACATACAACCGTAGTAATTCTACACTAAAAACACAAACACAAAGATAATTATTATTATTATACACACAGATTACTGATTTATTCTTATACCAAAAATGTATTATCTGGCCCCACGTTGGTCCGCCACTTATAACCAGATTTCGGTTATTTTGAAAATTTCTCAGATATTCAGGTAGTTGGGCGCCAGGCTTTTCTACCAGTGATTAAAATAAAAGAAAATTAAATAACAAAAAATAATTAAAATCAGAAGAAATAAAGAGAGATAAAGGAGCTACGTACCAGTAGAGACAAACTTTTCTTCATTCAGGCAGCGTAACAGGCAATGAAAACTGTACATGGAACTGTACAATGAAGTTCAATAATACTGTAGGGGAATCAATTGTCGTGGCACCTGAGGTAAGAAGTTAGATGTCTTGAAGAGGGATTTATTAGGCGGAAGTTAGTTTAGAGAGTTATTGCTTGAATTACTAACACTGAGTTTATAAAAATAGAATATATTTTAACAATAATTTGAATGAGCCTAATGGTAACTACAATTAATACGATTTGATAAAGTAAATAAATAATTTTAAGAGTTAAATAACAAATAATTTAAAATCATTATAATAAATAAACTAATATGCACAACTATGAAAATAATTGTAAGATAAACCTTGTATAGGGACGCGCTCGGAACTCAAGTATAACTGCTGCTGTAAAATGATACTGATATAATGATGTGGCTACTCGTATAATGATGAATGATATAATGATCCCCTCTTCCAGTGGGGCGAAGTTTATATTAGTCTTACTCACACACTGTCAAGTGTGTAAATAAGTTCTCACACTAAGACATCTCTAGTAGCGTGCGACCTTGTGCGACCAGTGATTCAGGTCAGTGGCCAGATTCGGTCACTTTCAAAGACCAGGTGGCTTCTGTTCAATAGACAGGGCTTTATCGGTGCTTGTCTTTGATACCTTTGTGCAGCGGCCGGCTGTGGGGCCATAGTTATAAATTATTCTTTCCTTTTGTTATATTTTGTGAAACCTTTGACATTGCTATGTCATTACATCATCTCCTCCCCGGTGAAAAAATTTTTTCAGCATGAAAAAATTTGTTGCGGGGGCGGATGTTGCAGTTGCATCTTCGTGGATTTACGTCGTTGTACGAGCGTGCCCTATTTTTTTTTTTTTTTAATTTAAGTTAGTGTGCATTTTAGTTCAATTATGTTACAATTTATGAATGTTTTATACCGTGTTAATTTTATATATATAGTTTAAAGATCACGGTTTGATACGATGTAACTTTTGACAATAAATTGAAAATTTGACAATGATGTGATTTTTAACAATGAATTTAACAATGGAAAAATTGATAGTGATACTAATTATATACAATTAAAAGTATTATAAGGTTAACTTATGATGTTTGGTTAAATACAATTAAGATATATGATTTGTTTGATTATCGATAAAATTAAAATTTAACATGCAAATGTTATTAACGTAGAAGATGAAATTATAGCGTAATATACAATTATCGGTTGATAGAGTCAAAAAAAAATTACATGTTATTGAAAATATTGAAAATATTAACATAGAAAATGAATTATATCAGTTGATAAAATCAAAAAATTAATATGTACATGTTATTAAAAAGATAACGTGATAAATGAAATTATAAAGGAAACATAACATACAAATGTTAGTGAATTAATAAAAGTTGATATACCACGTTATAATATTATTTATGAGAAATGTCTGATTTGATCCACGTTGCGTCAGCATTATATCATTTAGCATAAGTCCAGATATTCGACCAGAATTTTTCATTTACATCGCCACTTGGGAGGTTTGCCTTACCAGCATCCCTCTCATCCTTTATATATCTTCTGTAGAACAATTTTTCATTATTCTGAAACTCCCTGTTTTTATTTTTACGCTGGTACACGTTTTATATCTTTTTAATCGTTTGGCCCATGCCTTTACTTTGTAACCAAGTACGCGCATAAGGCGCGACAGGGCCCTAGAATTATGAAGTGGGGCGAAAGGCGGGTGAGAGTCAGACCGTCTCCCCACTCCAGCAGTTGAGTATGAAAAGCTCGAGTGGCAACTAGTATCGAAGGAGCTCACTAAAACCGTTTGCCGGCGAAATTCTGAAACCGAAATTTTCCGTTATCCGTCATACAAGGCCTTTTCGGACATGTAATAACTTCCGATGAGTTTCGTATTTCTCCCTTAGTGCATGTATGTTTCATCATATAACATTTTCTTTTTTAAAGGTATACCTTCTTTATTATTTTCATTATCTTTTAAATGGAAAATATATGTATTGTAATGACATGATGTAGTGGAATCAATTGTAGTGATTCCTGAGGTATGAAGTTAGATGTCTTGAAGAGGGATTTATTAGGCGGAAGTTAGTTTAGAGAGTTATGCTCGAATTACTAACACTGAATTTATAAAAATAGAATATATTTAAACAATAATTTGAATGAGCCTAATGGTAACACAATTAATATGATTTGATAAAAGTAAATAAATAATTTTAAGAGTTAAATAACAAATAATTTAAAATGATTATAATAAATAAACTCATATGCACAACTATGAAAATAATTATAAGACAAACCTTGTATAGGGACGCGCTCGGAACACATGTATAACTGCTGCTGTAAAATGATACTGATATAATGATGTGGCTACTCGTATAATGATGAATGATATAATGATCCCCTCTTCCAGTGGGGCGAAGTTTATATTAGTCTTACTCACACACTGTCAAGTGTGTAAGTAAGTTCTCACACTAAGACATCTCTAGTATAATGCGTGCGACCTTGTGCGACCTTGGCGTTAGGTCGGCGACCAGTGATTCAGGTCAGTGGCCAGATTTGGTCGCCCGATTACAAACACCACTTCCGGTATTGGGAAAGGTTCGTCAACCAACCTCATCACAAACACCACTTCCGGTGTTGGGAGAGATTGGTCTGCCAAACACCACATCAAGTGTTGAGAAAGGTTCACCAACCTTAGTCCAGGAAGTTACATTCACAACACTCACGCACACACACACATACAAACATAAATTCGGCTATACACAGATAGCCAATAGTAATAATAATTATTTTCATTTACCGCCAATTTTACTATTAACTATTTTCTATTTACAATTTTACTAAAAATTGTTTACATTTCAGGTACTAAATAATACAACCTTTTCTTACAGGTGACTACTACAAATAGTCACAATAAAATACAACCTCTTTAAAATTATCTCCTCATTCAAAAATTTAACAAAAATTGCTTTCTGTTCAAAGAATAATACCAATAAGCAGGTAAACTCAACAATAGCACATTCGAGGCGGAAGTACTACACTATCAACCAACAATACACCTTTCACCAACCTAGTGCGAAACAAAAGACGTAACACGTGGACATAACACTTAGGCGTCACTAAATAAAACCCTCAATTGTAAGTAACTATCGCTTTCAGGTATATTATTCTATTTATCTATATACTTATTCTACCTTTTCTTACAGGTCATTCCCTTAAATGTAAATTGTGATTCACTATTAATTTAAAAATTTATTCGCACATGTACTAATACAACATTTTTCAGCATTTCGCTACGGCAACGGGTATTTACCTACCAACGAGCTCATTAACTACAAAAAAAAAAATCACTAGTGTACCAAATACGACGTACCAAATACGACAAACCCATGTCCCCTCTATAACTGCGTTTTGTATACATGCCATTTTTTTTCTCACATATAGCTATATATATATTTAGATTTTATATAGTCGACATTTAAATTAATTTAAATTAAGTTAAATTAAGTTAATTTAAGTTAAAGTAAGAAGTCTAGACTAATCGACGAATCTCGAGAAACCTCATTGAGCTCAACACCTATCCCGCAAGCGCTTTCCCTTCTACCTTGCAAGCAGGATGCATTGCGTAAATCAGGGGCAGATTATAAACGATTAATCGATTAAATCTAAAAATATAAATATATAAAACTTCAAGAATAAGGGTGCACATTCAAATGACATAATTTATACTTAAATTGCATAATATGAAACATAAAGACTTCATAAAAGTATTTGTAATTTTTTAGGTGATGCAAGGGTTTATTCCTACGTAACAATGTTGATAATTTCAAAAACAAATGATTAGACTAAACTCTAACGAATCGTTAGAACCAAATAAACCAGGAGAAGGTGAGGCCACCTGTTACTTACTCTTACTGCTTTAATATAGCGGTGCGTATAGCGGTCTGCTGTTGGTAATTGATTTCCCGCCGGAAATACAATGAACTTGGAAGAAGGTAAAACTTCGTGTTTCTGGCGCTAGGTTTTAGCACCCTCTGCACTATTTCCAGAATAAGTGATCAATTCGCTTTGGTATCCTTGCATTCAAGTTAGTATCTGTAAACCTTAGTGGAATGAAGTCCAAGAGGTAAGGTCGTTGCTACTCTGGCTTTCCCTCTTGACCATCGCTCCCGTCCGGAGTATGAAGGTAACATACAAATTCATTCAACCGCTTGTACAGTTTTACCAATGTAGCTACAGCTTTACTGATTCTATGTACCAATTGTTTATAAGGAAGCCAAATGAAAGCAAATATTACCAATAAGCGTAACAGAGAAGTGCCTTAGTGAAGTGCTGTGAGTAGATTATTGGGATCCTGTCAAATTTTCGAAATTCATTAACACGGGATTTAAATGTTTTGGAAACCCATGATTACGAAAAAATGTTTTTCCGCGGGTTTCTTTGTGTGAGTTTATTTGTGTGAAATATGCTGCTATTTTTTTCTATTGTTCGCGATTTTCTCAAATATTTATCCAATGATATTCTCTAACGCATAGTTACACGACACGCATAGTTACCTAGCGTTGTAACAGTCGCCCAGGAATTTTTTTTGTTTTGGTGAGGTTGGGGGAGGGCGCTGCAAGCCCCGGCTAAAATATCTTACATCCATTTAAATGCCCTAGAAGCGAGTTGCAATCAAACAAAGACATTATGTGAGATTAGGTAAGGTTAGGAAAGGCTTGTAAACTTACTATTTTGACGCGTGGTTAGTGTGTTTATGCCTGCTTTTTACTTTCTACAACTCTGTTAATCGTGTCACATTTCCGATATCGAGTTTTCACCTGAAATACACGTTTTGAGGCCCCTGAGTCCCCAACAATGGTATTTATAAAATGGTCTCTGTGCGCGTGTGTACATGCGAACAGCATAATTCAAAAACGAAAAATAATGGAAAGTTCAAAATTGACATTCCGTGGGTATCACGATGGGATCTGATAGGATCTTACCTGTCGAAATTTCTCAACCACTTTACTGAATGGATTTTCACCCTTGTGCGATTTTCCAAAAAAACAGCTCCAACGATTTTCCTTAACTTGTTATATTAACATACAAAGTGCTACAACTTTTATTTGAAATATTTCTATGGGAAAATTCATTTAAGGGCCTTTTTGCGGGACAGGTGGAGTTATGTTTTCATCTAAAATACTACTTTAGTTATAATAATTGTATCATCTAAATAATACTAATTAGAATTAAATATATTGCGAAAATTCTGAGTTTGAAGAAAAACGGTTGACCGGAAGTGCATTTTTACTGAACTGTTATTTCAGTTTTCTCTGATTTTATTCATAAAAACACCGATGGATTTCATTAAATTTGTTACACTATTGATAAAAAATTGAAGACCAACAAACATTTAGTAAAACTGATCAGTTTGAAGACAATCTGTGAATTATAAAACCTTGTAAGTGAACTGCAGTAAGGGAAAGTCTTGTGAGTGTTTCACACCAGATAATTATCACTTTCCATGTATTTACAAAGTAAACTATTGTATTTTACAAATAAATTGGTTCTATGATTTTTTCCTACTTTTATTGTACACAATTTTTCCTCACTGATTAGACAAATTATAATCCAATTAGATTGGCAGCACAGCGATGATCATATCGATACAACCAACAAATCGAATAGACCTTTAAAAATAATTTCTTTAGCTAATTTTTCTGAAACGTAACTTCAAGCTGTTAGTGTCGATGAATAAGTGTGTACGTAAATATTTAATTGAAAAATCAGATCAACCTTTTTTTTTAAAAACAGACTTTTATCCTCTTCATAAATCACTCAATGCCATGAGATTTAGTAAAGTAATGTGACACTCAAACTCAAAGGTCTCCCAATCAATCAGAAACTTAATTTTGATAATAAGTTAGAACTATTGCATGTGTTGGCATTAATAAAGCATTGCACGTGGCCACTGGCATAATTTTAATAAGATGATTGGCTGGAAAAGTGTGTGTGTCACTACAGTGCGCGGAGATTGTGGAGCTCAAATGTATAATTCTTGACTGGTTTAATTAACACATTAGTGTAACTATATTTATGCACTTCTTTGTATTGCTAATGATGTAACAGTTATAAATGAATATTGTGAATTGTCTCCTTTCTAAAGCGCTAACGACATGTGTAGAACGAGCTCAACCTCGTTATGGGCGCTATGACTGTGTATTTCACAGCAACTATGTCGTCCAGTAAGATTAACCAGTATATATAAAAAAACATCAAATTCAGAGTTTGAGTTGTCTTCAAAAAGTCAATCATCATTCAAATTTAGAAGCGCCAAGAAGTCTATGGTTCAAATTATATTTTAATCGGGTCAACAAGATTGCTCTTCAAATTATGCAATCCTGTCAAATTTTGGATATTGAGTATTCACCGGAAGCACGTTGAGGTAAAAAAATCTGGTGTGAAACAGTCTCACAACTATCTCTTAGTCCAGTTTTCAACGTTGAAATCGAGAAATTTTATAGTTAGTGTACCACATTTAATGAAATTCGTCGGTGTTCATCCAAATTCGAAAAAAATGAAAAACTGTTCAGTAAAAGCGCACTTGCGGTTTACTAATTTTCTTGAAAATCGGAATTTTGGCCATCTATTTATTTCTAATTAATTTTGTTTTCATGGTAGAGTTGTATAATCAATATGATAGAACTTTAGAAAAAATTCCAACCCTCCTTTAAATTCCAACCCAGCTCTTAAATGAATTTTCCCGGAGAAATGTTTCAAATAATAGTGGTAGCGCTTTGTATATTACTTGATATGCCAAGTTTCAGGAAAATTTTTGGAGCCATTTTTGAGAAAATCGCAAAAAAGCAAAAACCCAACTACTAAAGAGGTACTTCCGGTTGAGGAATTTTAATAGATGACCCACTGTCGTATCCCCATTGTGACACCTAAACGGAATATCCAGTTTGAACTTTCTACGGTTTTTCGATTTTGAGCTATGCTATATATATATATATATATATATATATATACGCGCGCCAAGACCATTTTCTAAAAACCACTTTTTTGGAATCTGGGGCCTCAAAACGGATATTTCCGGTGAAAACTCGATATAGAAAATTTGACACGATTACAATACTTCCTCTTACTTGGAGTGTAAGAAGTAAAAACGGTTTTTACAAAATGGTGTCTGTGTGTGCATGCGAGGTCTCTTTTTCTTTTTTTATCGCAGTATTATGTTCTCTCTTTTTTTCTAAAACAGTATAGAATGTTTTCTCCTTTTTCAGTTTCAACAATATTTAGTTATTTTAATTTTAAAAGATAAAGATTTCATGAGAATTTCGTTCACAAAAAGTGAAACAACAACTACAAAATATTCTTATGATTTGGTGTTCCCTATAGTGACTGGTTCTGACTGCCTGTCTATTGACATTGCAGTTGACTTTTTGTTAGTTGCCTTTTGTTTACCTCCCCTATTAACTGCAATAGTAAACGAATTATATTTTTTGATATTCTATTATATTTGTAAGTGAAATAAACAAGTATGTAAGCTATGTTATTAATTCCATAATGTTTTTATTACTTAATTATTAAGCATTAAAATATCTTAGCACAGGTGTTTATTTAATGAAGACGTGTAAACCAAGCTTATACGTTTTAAATCAATTACTAGCTGTTTCTGATTAGTTGCCAACTGATTTATGTTTACGATTGTACTATGAGCGGCCAGTAATTGGTTTGTGATCACTTGAATTTGAATGTTGTTGCAACACATAGCTCTCATTGCGCATGCTCCGGCATCAAACACCAATTTGTGACTTTGTTGAAACGTACTTCATTCAAATTCTAAATCGACACAGTTTGCAAAAAACAGGTTTGGTTGAAACAAAGAAACATGCGATTTGGAAAGTTGAAATTAATTTGTCATTTTAGCGCAACGTAAATATTTTTTCTTCTGGGGCAATTTTAATTAAAAGTGTTCATGAAAAGTGGACAGCGTAGATTTAAAAATGTCTATATAAATTATTATAATCAGTTCACCATTATTCCAGATTGACAACTCAAGTGACTGCAGCTAACTGCTGTTTGACTGTGCATCCTCTAGGACCAATTAAGATTGAATCTACAAAGAGAAACCAACACTGAGTGATCTCATTGACTTCCAACTAAAACCGACCAGACTGACGTGCTTTATGTGAACTTCCGCAGACTTAACACCAATATAGACTGCAAAAATAAAGTTTATCTTAAAATAAATACAGAAATTTATATGCAATTAAGCAAAAATATCACAAGTAGGTAAGAATGTCTCGGATGATAACAGTTAATCAGTCTTTACAATTTAACAACAATTTTAAATTAACCTGGTCCCTCGCTACCCGCTATATAATATTATGTAGTTGGTACAACCATACAATTTATTCCAGTGGTATTTTTTAGAAAATGTTCACGTTGTTACTCTCCCGGAACCCTCTAAATATAATTTTTTAAAATTTCAAAGTAAAAAGGTTTCAAATAAAATGGCGGGTATTTATGAGTGTAGATAGTAAAAGAAATTTAAAAAAATCGGAGCAAGCCCGAGAAAATCGCAAAAAAATCATTCAGTAAAGAGCACTTCCGAAACCTTAGTGTCAGGTGTAGTGGTTTAAGTTTTGTTTCTGAGGTATTTTGTACCCACACATATAAAAGATATATATATATATATATATATTATATAGGGAAATTTAGAACCTCAAGAAACACTTTGAATTTACAACTGCTCCAGAAAATTGCAAATGCATTGCTGTAACATTGAAGTAACTCACTAAATTTTTAAAGAAATTTAAAATTCTACAGAATTTGTTATTATGGGCATGCGCTCACAATATGATGTATAATAGTGATGTATAATTAAAAAACTACCTCTCTAGGTAGCTGAGATGAACAGTCACTGCTATGACATTTAGGCGGTACACTAACTGCATGATAAAAAACAATCATGTGAACGGTCACAGAATGTTATTAGAAAACAAAAAATTAATTAATAATAGTACATAAAATGGAATAAAACGCTAAATTGTGTGGTCCATCCTTTAAAAATATGCCACTGCTTATTCACAGTAGTAAAATGAGAGCTGTAAAATTACTTTTCAAAACCAGATAAATATATTTCTGTAAATACATCGAAGCTCACTCTTGCAATCAAAATCTGCACTGAGGAAAACCTGATAATGACCCCTAAAAAAAAGGAGATTCACATCTTTTTGACCAGCCAGACTGCACTGAAGTGTGTTTTAGTGATGGGGATAGAGCCAGGTACTACAATCTAGGTCAATGCAGACCAAGAGACAAAGGGCAAGAAACAGTTAGGGTAAAACAATAAAACTCCCTCCAGACATACCAGCATTATTTGAAAGAATCTAATTTGAAAGACCAGGAGCTAAACACAGCAAGATGATTATGTCGAAGCTGTGTGACATAGAGCATGTAACAAATAGAGGCATGCTTAAGAAGAAATCAGATTGATCTGGTGAAAGACCTTTTCACTGGGTACGCAGGTTAAAGGAACATCTCACAAGGGGGGGGGGCGGTTTATCTACTATGAACCTCTGTGTAGATTGAGTGTTGCAATCGTCAAATTGCGCTATGAACCTTTAGCACACGGGGACCAGAGAATATCATAGCGCAAAAAGCACTGGTTGGGAAAGCTCTCAAACTCTTGAGGGGTGGTTTCGTATATTAGACCGACAGGGGCAGGCACAATAAGCCTGCAGTGTCTGGGAAATGATGACCACCCCATGTTCAATCTAAGCTACATCGAAGTCTATGAAAACTATAGACAGCTTGGCCATGTGTTTAGGAAAGATGCTATAATGTTAAAAGTATAGTTTGAATAAAGAATTGAATTGTTTTAGAAGAAAAGTGAATAAAATACCTAATGACGTGGTTGACCCAATTGTTTTAATACCTAATAATACAATAGCAAGAAATTAGTATTTCGTCACATTCTTGGATATCATATGCATTTCGTTATACACAGAAAAAAGAATGATGTTTAAGAGTAATGTAAAGCACACTGCTGAAGAATATTTGAAAATGAGATGAACTCATTATAAACAGATAATGGTGGAGGATATGTTTACAAAGCATTTGACAATTACTTAGAGAATAAGGGAATAAAACAGAGAGAACAGTGCATTTAAATAAAAAATCAGAACTATGACAAATGTAATAAAGAAGGTCATTTTAGACATTGGAGTGAAACAAAAATATTGTGAGTGTATGCGATGCTAACGTCTGCATAAATTATAAATAGAGTATCTACTACCGAAAAAAATCAATAGCCTACAATTGGTATGATGAGGCTGAATTAAAACAAAATTAATATTTGTGGGTTCACTGCTTATTTACATATACTGAGGGAAACAGAGACAGAAACTAGATGAGAATGCGGTGCAATGGACTTTTGTAGGATGTTAAATGTATAAATAGCGAGGGTGTACAGTCCAATCCATGGCCTTCTTAAATAAAGCTGCACATACCAACCTCTTCGCAGATCCTATGTGTATTGCGAAAGAGTTGGGGATGTCAGTGTAATTGTTGTTCCTGTTGTTAGGTTAGGATACCGTAGTGGTGGCCATGTTCTCTGAAGAAGTGGCTAGACCAAATGGATCTTTTGTAGGATGCATTGTTTATGGTTATTAACTATGGAAACGGAGTGCTATGGTTTGGAAGAAATTAATACTTCTATAAGATACTTTATTAAACTTATGTTTATTTAGTAAAATAAAGAATTATATATGAGGTCCTAACAGAGTTTGATATAAAAAGTAAGAAATGATCATGATAATTTCGTAAACCTGCTACAAAATGATGATAACCGAAAGGACCGGTTGAATATCTGGAGATAATTAAAGCGGATAATCTCTTGCGAATGGAGAAGAGATAACTGAACAAGAAAGGGAAAGACCAAGATAGTCAGATCCGACACATACTAAAATCGGTATATTCTATTGAAGCTTAAAACTTAAAGAAAGAGAAAAATTAGCGAGAAGTGGAAAGAAGCAATGTTAGGGGAACTAAGGCTAGCGGAAGTCTCTGCACATACGGGGCTTAGAACAGGCCTGCTCAGTCCAGGATGCAGTAAATCATTTAAAGTATATTGCTCCAGGACTGTGTTTCGGACAGTGCTTCGCTAACTTTCCTATACTCATGTTCATTCTCTTCACTCGACCCACAGATTTCATTACGCGAGGTTCTTTATCTGATTCCCTGGGCGCAACGCTGCATCGTAGGAACAACCCAAGCTTCTGACAAGAGACGGCAAGTGCACGTCCAAATTCCATCCCACTGTTTCTCTGTGTATTGTGATCTATTAATCTTCAACTGTGGATTGGAGATGTAATTTCAACTTAACCGTTGTTCTACTTTATCTATTGGTGAAATGTCAGAAATGGCTCTGACAATAGATTCGCTAGTAATATAGGACTGTTGTAAGGATGTATTTTGGGAAACATAATGGTGTCAGGAAACCAAGTGAATCTACTTACCTTGGCAGGCCTCGGATTCTAGAATAGAAAAACGCGCGATTTTTATAGGACTACAAGATAAAAGAACCGCAGGAGGAAATAGAAAGGAATAGGAATAACTTTTTAATATGCACAGTACCCTTGTCTCAACTACTATGTTGGATACTGGGTTACATACTTCCGTAAGAGCCAATATAAACATTTAATATCCAATTTCAATAAATTTAATGTTTTATTACGGGTGAATTTAAATAAGAGTAAAGTGATTTTATTTTATGCTTAAATCATGAATATTTTTATACTCTTAAAAGATATGGCAACATGTGAGAAGTTTATTTCAAGAGACAAAAATAATGCTAACATGTATAGTGGAAGGATTCGATGGAGTAGAGTGAATAACTGTAATTTGTACAAAATTACATATAGTCTTTGTAATTACTTGTGATACTGGTATTTACATAAGATATCCATTCATTTCTCCTGACAGTGTTTTGTGTATAAATGTTTCATACTCAAGAAAAAAAACAGGAACACAATATGGAGTGGATAAAGACTGCAATTAAAGGGTGTAACAACAGTTCTCCGCCCGGCCACCAGGTTTGCACCAAGTAGACCTTTCACTAGGGAGGCACACCCCCACTACACTAGGACTCTCCTACTCCACTACAGAGGGGAGAACCTAGAATCGTATATAAGTGGCCATCCACGACCAGAATAATCAGAGAGAAGTACTCAGCGATTAGAAACTCTTCTAATAGTTTTGGCGCTAGCTAGGCAGGCCCTTAACTAACTTCTCAGAGCATCTGCGCTAGGCAAGAGAGCCAGGCCGTTTACTCATCCAGCGATCACCGTTTCAAGACATCTGCGCTAGGCAGGAGAGCCAGGCCGTTTGTTCGTACAACGATCACCGATAAGTAGTGTGCGCTAGGCAAGAGGGCCAGGCCACTCTACTCGACGAGCGACGATTGACAATCTGTGTCTCTCCCTGAGCGAACAGATTGGTCATAGCAACCATTTACTGTATATGCTTTTCAGAAAATATGTAACATTTTACTAAGTGTGCTTTGACATTTACTGGGTGTATTTTATTTGCAGAATCACGAATCCTAGTTCCCCACACCCCCGGGATATTTATTCTGGGAGTGTGTTATAAGGGTGATTAAATATTGAAAATCAAGTAGATAAGTTAAATAGCTGTAATGGTCTGGAATGGGAGGGTTATTGATATTAAGAAGGTGCTGGCCACGGAGTTCAGTTCTAACTGGTCGATCGGTGAAGATGGCATCAATCTTTTTTGGGGTAATTGTTTTAGTTTAATTATTTCATTTATTATTTTTAACTTAAGATTTTCTATATCATAATAATTATATTATTTTTAATTTAATATTAATAAAATACTGATTGATCTTTAAAAAGATTGTCTTAAAATTATCCATATAAAAATATACAAGCTTGATAATTTCTTTTACTATATTAAGAAAATTTATTCGACACTCTGGCGGCTATTGTTTCCCAGGGCACTATTGTTAGTCCTATTCTCTTTATAATATTTACTTCAGACCTTCCAATTAGTATGATTGTCAAAATTATCACTGAAATATGTTCAAATTTAGATACAAGTCTTCATTTATTGAAATTCGTGGTTGTGCTTATATGTAATTTATTTATAGTTTATTGTTGTCCTTTTCATTGTTGTTAGTCTTATTTAAGAGCTAATTATTTTTCTGAAAGCTTAAGTTGATGCATAATATTTGAGCTGTTGAATGCGAAGTTATTATGCAAAGTTTAAACAAAAATCAATGGAGTATTCTCAAAAAAATAGCGAAAACCTAAAAAAAAAACACCATTCAGTAAAGATTCTGGAGTGAGACTAAAACAAAATGGACAAAAAGAGAAGAAGTTTATACAAATCATGGGATAACTGCGATAATTACAGAGAGTGTCCAAATAAGAAGATGTCTAGGAATCCAATCCCGTTAGTTTAGGAGGTTTGGTTTCCAGATTTCCTTTAGGAGGGTAAAAGATGCTGCTTCCGGTTAATGGAACTATCGGGTAGTATTGAAACGAAATACTAGTTTGAGCTTGCAGTACTCTTTAGTTCTGATATATTTTGTTCAAAAACAAACGCACTTATCCCTGATTAGGAGGTAGATAAGCGGGTTCTTCGGCAGCACCATTTTACCTTCTAAATTCCCTTCCTCCTAAACTAACGGGATTGGATTCCTAGACATCTTCTTATTTGGGCACTCTCTGTAATTATCGCAGTTTTCCCATGATTTGTATAAACTTCTCTTTTTGTCTTTTGTTTTAGTCTCACGCCAGAAAAGCGTCTTCTAGATTTTATGCATCTATAAATGTGAACTGTTGTCACGCCTTGATTAATTATTGCGATTTTTTAATTCGATTTTCGAGTTACACAGAAGTAAAAAGAATTGAATATTTTCAATTCAGATTGGAAACAAAAGTTGCTTGGCACAGTTTCTGCAAAATTATTGTTTTTTACAATATTATTGAAACAGAGAACGTCACCCTTCTATGATTTTCATAGTTTTTCTGTGCATTTTTCAGGATTTTAAAACACTTTCATCAATACAACTGACCTATAATTTGCTATTAAGATGTGGACTGATGAACCAGGAAGGTCGACCATGGACCCAGATCATTGCTGCTTATCATGGTATCATGTTGATATTGTTTGGCGTTTTTTCTGGTAAGAGTTATGTTGTAATATTTCCCAAATTTAAGAAAAATTCCCTTCTAATATTGTCAAAGACAAATTAGCTTGTAAAAAAACGTTAGAAAACATTTGCTTCCGTCCAAATCTTTGTTTGGATGCTTTTTCGATTAATGCGAACTATCATTGGTATCTGCGCACATCTGCCAAGGAGTCTCAACAAAAATCTAAAACTGTCATGCTGAAAACTTGCATTTTTTTTAGGTGTAAAAGCGTACATGGAAGAGGATTTCAACCAGATTTTACAACCAGCTATATTATGCATAATCGACACACATTTACTGGCAAAATTTGTCAATATCCTTTCAAATCAATCGAAGATACGCAGCTTATTTAATCGGTAAGTTTATTTCATTTTTAGAATTATATTTCATAAGGGCCTTATGGTAGATTTTCTCAGTACGATGCAAATCTTCCAAATACCGCCCCTTAAATATTTTTTCTTTAAAAAACTTTCGATCAAAATTAAAAAAAAAAACTGCACAAAACGTAGGAATACTATTATTATTTTGAAAATATATACTACTTTAAAATAATGATACAACTCTCAATTACAACAAGCTACTAGTATTTTATCTTTCTAACTTTAACTCTGGCAAATTCGTTAATTATGGATGTGTAGTCTAGAGTGGCAGCCAATGTAGATTCAATAGAAATTGACAGATATCTAAGTTTTTTTGGTTTAGTGAACCGCTTAAGTAGTGTTTTATTAATTTTATTTAGAAAAACTTGTTTCCCCACTAGCTACAGAGGGAGGGAGTGTTAATAAAATGCTCAGAGCTACAACAGTATTCGGATACAGGAATTAAGTTACTTTGGCACAAATAATTTAAAACACCCAAAGATTTCATAGAATATGGTAGCATTAGGGATACATCACATAATTCTTCTTGAACATCATTTGCATGTATATGTTGTTCATTTTCGACCAAAAGTATTGACTGGAGACAGGTACAATAATAAATTATCGTTTCATCATCTATATTCTTGAGTTTTAAAATGCCATATAAAAACTGAAAATTTTTGCCATGCCAAGAAGCGTGAATCGTTTAATCAGAGAATTAAGGGTGGTGACCAGAGTATAATTGAAAAAGTTTATTTTAAATTTATTCTCCTCTGTTAAGGTTCATCGACAGCTTCTTCATAGTCAAATTGGGGCTTTTTCCTTGTGGCTCTACTTCAGTTTCGGCAGGAAATTCTGCATTCAAGATTCTCTGCTCTTCAAGTACTGCATTCAAGAGACTCTGCAATCTCATTAGCAGCAATTTTCATCTGACCATAGCCAGATTCTCTATAACTTTTCACTTTTTGTATGGTTTCGGTTAACAACCTTACATAATCTGTCAAGTATAGTTGCTGTGGTTGGTTCCGCAGAGCTGGGAAGCATCAGGGATATTTTCCGTGATAGCCTGCTTCTACTTGTGGTCATCGACCGGGTTCAAGCGCTCGCCAATCATCAGGATTTTTTAAAAAGAGTGTGATAACATCGTCTTGCACAGAGCAAATTCAATTAATACATTCAAGTGTATCAACTAATTTGCTCTGTGCAGGTTTATGTTATCACCCTGTTTTGACAAAAACATCCCGATAATGGGAGAACGCCCCAAAACCGGTCGATAACCACAAAACGAAGAGAAAATATCTCTGTGACAAATTTATAGTTATAGATTGCAATAGACTGAATTTATTTCAAATAAATTATCTTACGATTACACGCATATACGAATACTTGAAATTTTTAATACTTTTTGCTACCCCTTTTGCTTTAATCTTAGTTTCTGCATCTCGTCTTTTTTATTTGGAATAATGGATCATAGATTTCGCAAGGTTTAAATCGTAAAGATTTTAACGCATCTAGTCTCCTCGACCAACTAATAGCACTCAATTACTTGAGTTAATTGAAACATATTTTTATAGCACTTCCCAACGCTTTGTAGAACCAGAAATAAAAGTGTTCAGATTTTGTACAATAGAAAAAAATTTGTTGTTTCTGTAGAAGGAAAGCTGCATTATTCACAACTAGGTTTGAAGAATGGCATGCGCAAGGCACAGAAAACGCCCTTGGATATTTGTCAAGTATTCTATTTTGTACACTCTTTCTTACTCCTTGCATATTATGTTCCCTTTATCTATTTGACATAGCCTTTCCTCTAATCCACTTTAACTCAAAACCAAACTTTTCCAAATGTGTCAGAATAAGTTTTGTCAAACCCTCACTGGTAGAATCACTAGCTCCAACAAAACCATTAAAGAAATCTTCAACTTCATATTTATTTTAAATAGAATTAAGTGAGAGAACTCTTATTGTTAATGAGAGCTGCACAATATGACTTACGTCTGGGGTACAATCGGCGATTATCGAAATATATTTAGCGATTTTTATTATTTCGTCAATTTTGGTTAAATTTCCATTCCCATAAAATGTATCAATTTATATTGTATATTTTTGCTTACATATGCCACAGACCATTTAGCTGATTTACTGTTTTAAACACAGTACAGCCACTTGTCACTTCTCGAGACAAACTAACATTAAAATCAAATATTGTCAATAATTGTAAGCTCAAAGCAGAACTATGAACACGTAACATGTACAATTGTCTTTTGTGATAATTGCCGGTTCGTCGGAAGTGCATTTTTGCTGAACTGTCATTTCAGTTTTCTCTGATTTTATTCATAAAAACACCGATGGATTTCATTAAATTTGCTACACTAAAGATAAAAAAATGAAGACAAACAAACATTTAGTGAAAATTATCAGTGTGAAGACAATCTGCCAACTATAAAACCTTGCAGGTGAACTGCGGTAAGTGAAAATCTTTGGAGTGTTTCACACCACATTTTGTTTTTATATCAAAATTCCCTTTAAAATAAGGGAATGTCTTTTGTGGGCATTGCATTTTTTGAGTATTTTGAAATCGAAACCTCCCAGCAGTAGATAGTATTTTGAATGTTTATGTACTCGACGACTTTCGTATACTTTCGACCCAATGTGGCTAATGTTATTCAGTTGATTGTTCAGTTGCCGATGTTTAAAAAATTTTGTTCCAACAATAACCTCTAAACTGCCATTTCATGGTTCTATCAACTACCAAATTTAGGTATTTTAGCTAAAACAAAATGATATTATGACTTACATCCTGAGAGTGGCTTTGTACGAGTGGCCTCGTATTCATTGGAAAGTAAATAAATATGTTGTAAGAATTCGAAAGCTGAATGAAGTTTATTACTGTGAGAACAGCGGTAAGAGAAAGTCGTGTGAGTGTTTCACACCAGATAATTATCACTTTCCATATTTACAAAGTAAACTATTGTATTTTACAAATAAATTGATCCTATGATTTTTTCATATGTTTATTGCACCAAACTTTTCCTCACTGATTAGACAAATTATAACCTCCAATTAGACTGCAGCTCAGCGATGATCTTATCGATACAGCCAACAAATCGAATAGTTCTTTTGGAATAATTTCTTCAGCTATTTTTTTTAAAACGTAACTAAGCTATTAGAGTTGATGATTAAGTGTGTACGTTAAGTATTCAATAAAAATCAAATCATACTTTTTTTTTCTGTTGACATTACAGTCGACTTTTTGTTAGTTGTCTATTGTTTTTTCCCCTATTAACTGCAGTAGTAAAGGTATATTTTTTGATATTTTATTTATTTTTGTAAGTGAAATAAACAAGTATGTAAGCTATATTATTAATCCCATGTAAATGTTTTTATATTTTAATTATTAAGCATTACAATATTTTAAGGAAGTGTATTGAGCGTCAGTGATTGGTTTGTGATGATTTGAATTTGAATGTTGTGACGCATAGCTCTAAATTCCGCACGCCCCGGCAATCAAAAACCAGTTGGTGACTTTGTTCTAGCCAACTCTAGCCCTCTGTGTTTGCGGTTGATATATTAAGTTTACAGAAAATCTTTGGAAGAAAATTAAAAAACCGGGAAAAAATACTCACTATAGGGTACTTTCGGTTAACCGATTTCGACCAAAACCTTATAGTCAGGTCCATTGATGGTAATTAAAATAAATGAACTTCTGCGATTTTCTCTTTTTGAGTTTTATACTGATACCCTCACACACACACACACACACACACACACACCCCTACACGTCACACCCTCACACACACAAAGACAGAATGGCAATCAGAATAATCAAAGGTTAAAGGACAGTATCTTATGAAGCTTCATATGTTTTGGCCAATACTGTACTTATTAATCTAAAAATAGAAGAAACAGGCAACCTTTATGACAAAGATCAACCGATCAAAGAGTCAACCAAAAGAAAGGTTAGAAACGGCATTAATGTTCACTCATACATACACATAGTAGAGTAACGCTGTCCACGGTAGAAAAATCCTACATTTAACATTTACCAATAATGGAGCAAGGGAAGGGAATAGCTCCCGTTCTGCCCTCAGATTTTTCTCTTCCCAGAAGCCTCTACAGCTCACTGATAGGTGATGGACAGTGTTGTCTGTAACGAGAGAACAGCAGCACTGTACCGGAGGCCAGCAGTGCACTGAGAAGGCTCCGGGCGCCAATGACCATAAATGTTGACGCGCCTTAAAAAAAAAAATTATCACTGACAGAAATAAAGGAACAACACCATCCAGAAGTAAATTTTTCATGGATCAAAGCACATGCTGGAATCTTCGGCAACGAAAGGGCAGACCAACCTGCTAGACAGGCTTCCAAAGATGTAAACGTACCTGAAATCTATAACAAGATCTTAATTGTGACATTAAGATGAAAAGTACATGATGAAGTACATATATGTGTGTAATATATGTTACATGTAATATACATATATAATATATGTAATATATATATATAATACACAAATGTATAAGTAAATACAAAAGGAATAATAATGAAATTATGTTGTTCCTTCCTTTTTGTGATTCGGTTATTGGAACAAGAATACAAACATAATTAATTAAAACAATAAACTGTGTTAAATTCAAATAACTAGTTTAACCAAATAAATGTAATTACATATTAATAACGGTTACACAAATGAAAATAAACTGAGCTTCTTTAAAAAAATAATTGTTGCTGGTCACCAAATGTATTGCTAAGCGATCATAACTTGCACTTCTCATGATCATATGTATGTACATTTTGTAGTAATGTTGTTGAATAATAAAATTGCTTCAGAGACGCTCTGTCTAAAGATTTTGTTTATTTTCACTGCATAATTTTGTATTTAAGGACCTGAGTACAAACCATTGTAACTGGTAGTTACTCTTGGAACGTCCATGTAAAAATAATAATAAAAAAATAAATTAAAAAAAGGGAGAAAAAAATAATAATATAGAAAACTAAACAAATGAATGGTAATACCATCCTTGAATTAAATAGAACATAAGGAATTCAATAACTTATAGAAGATTTTTTTCTTAATTTTAAAGTGACCTGTAGAAATCTGTGTAAATTTAATATTTTGCTTATATTAATATCTGTCAAAAAATTAAAGTGATCAAAGGGAGACAGATTCTCATTCAATGAGAAACTACATAATATGTATTTAACACGCCTGAGAGAAAAAGTCGGACATTGAAAAATTAAGTGTGCTATGTCATCCATACTATATTGATTATAATTAATACATTTCTTGTCTGAAAAAAAGATATATTTTTCTAGTTTGGACGTCAGTCTGCAATATTTAGTGCCTGAAACTCGGATTTGTGCAACTAATCTTAATTTTTCAATGCACAATTTAACAGTATATAATCCTCTTTCAAACCAAGTAAACTGATTTGAACATTGAAAGTAATGAACATTGAAAGTACTATTTAAAACATAATTTACATCCATACTGAGTACATATTCGAAACTGGGTAACATACTAATTTTATGAGGAAGTACTCTGTCATAATTTTCATTCAAAATGAGATGATCGCTACCTGTTGTAGACAGGTTATTTTTTTAGCTGTATAAACCAATTATGGGGCATATTCATATTTCCAAAATGAACCAAACGACGATAAACAATTTTTGGAAATCTGATATTTTCCATATTTAATAAATTCATCCTCAAATTTAGCATGCGTTTGAAAATTTGATATTTTAAATGAATTCTGCCAATTTCAGGGCGAACCTAAGCATTGGGGATTCGAGGAGGAAACATCAAAGGGGTTTTAAACAATTTTTACCAGATACAATTTCATTAGCATATGGGCAACCCCACATTTCACAGAGATATAACAATACGCTTTCAGCTAATGAATAAAAAAGAACACTTTTAGATTGCCAAGTATCAGATTTAGGGACCTTAAAATATTGAGAACACATGAACTAGCTGAGGAAAATTTATTTAACAAATATTTAGTAGTGATTCTACGAGTAAATCGTAGCGATTACGATTCTCGTAAATACCCAAGAAGAGGAAAAAAGGACACCTAAATAAATAATTTTATTTGTTACGGAAATTTTTGAGTTTTTGAAATCGAAATCCCTAAGTTTTGGCAACCTACCCCTTTTGTGAAAAGGAACAATAAAAGTTTATTTACTGCTCAATGTGAGAGAATTGCAGTTACAATATTGCTCGAGTATATTTAAGTTTAATTATGCATCAATCCAGCAAGAACTCAGCAACACTGTTTCATCAGCATAAAGAATAACGTTAAGATCCGTATCAGATTGAATGTTTATACCTTTACTCCCGTCGAAATGAACAATTTAGCAATATCAGATGTGTATAATGCAAACAGCAGAGGGCTCAGAATTTTGCCTTGCAAAATTCTCTCCTTGACCTGAATCTCTTTGGAGACTTGACTGTCCTGTAAGACTGACATTACCGACTGAGACTAGAGGTTCATTAATAACCTCAGAATCTTGCCACATATTCCTAGAGAGTTTAATTTGTGCCATAACTGACTATGATTAATAGAGTCAAACGCTCTTTTAAAATCCACAAATGTGGCAAATAGTTTACTTCTCTTAGATCTCAATTGAATAGATATAATGGCAGTCAAGGTAAATACGGCGTCCCGACATCCCCTCCCTTTTAAATCCCATTAGCTCTTCGGGTATTATGTTGCTTACTTCAGCTCATTTCGCTAGCCTATTATTTAGTTTATTAATATAGTTTATTTTAAGAAATTTTATTTTGAAAATATTTATTTTAAGTTTATATTTTATGTTGTTTCTATTTTTTTCTCATTTGTATTAAAACCTTTGTACAGACCCTGAAGAAGGCAATAAATTTGCCGAAACGTCAGTAGAAATTTAAAAAGAGTTCTTTTGTATGACCTCAACATCCAATTTACAACATTGAATACAGCGGTTGTAACGAATACCAAAAACATCAAGATTGCTGAGGTGAGCACTAATTTCATCTGTAAATTGGCTTTTTTTACGTCCATCTCCATTATCAATGGTAATGATGCTTGCATCATTTTAAAAAAGTGGGCTAAATAAAATAGGAAATTGGCATCCTTGTGAGCCAAAGGATTTTTTTATTAACTTGTAGACCCCGCGGAATTTTCCCACAACACATTATTGATAACATAAAACTTCCTGTTTCTGCTCACCATCAATTCACTGCTGAATTAAGGCCACTTTAAGGTTTAAAAAAAGTATTTTAAATATAGAAATAAAAATTTGCATTCGTAATATAACTTTATGTAATAAAAAACTTCATAATTTGAAGTTAGATATTCGAAAACATTTACTACAGGAAATTATTAGTCAATTCTGCAATTACCAACTGGCTGCTTTCATAAAGCTTTTTATTAAAATTAAAGATAGACAAATAGGAAAAATTAATAACCTAGACAGAAAATGTACATCCATTTTTTTTTGTGTGTTTATTTACTTGAAATTTACAACTGCATATTCAAATACAATAAGTAAATGTGCTATACAAAGAAAACATGGCTTGATGGTCTCGAATGGTATCATCCAGTGATGAATACCATTAAGTAATTATGAGGTCGCGGGGCCATCGACGCTTCAAGCCTTGCAAGAGCCTTGGCTAGAGGGTTAGTCTGAGATTGAATTCTTGAATGAAATCTGTTGTAGATAGATGAGGCAAGGGTGGAGACGAAGGGAATGTTGAGGTCAGTGTGTAAGGTGAGATTGGATACGTAATGACAACCTGTGATGTGTCGGAGGATGTTAGTAGAGGGGAAATGCCGATTCTGGCGCACTTTTTATTCAAAATGGCGGCCATCATCGAACTCGACGAGCTCCTAAATCATAGAACTGGATGAGCACTTTGACCACGCCAACTTACCCCCCCCCGACCAATCATCGAACTAACGCGACGAGCACTAACCACGCCCCTTACCCCCACCACCTTCAACTGGCCACTTACCCCACCCCTTCTCCTGGCCACTAGAACTGGATGACACCCACTTGCCCCCACCACTGACCAATAATCGAACTGGATGAGCACTTAGGCCACGCCCATTTACCCCCACCACTGACCAATCATCGAACTGGACGAGCACTTAGGCCACGCCACTTTACCCCCTCCCCTTAACATATCACCCATATCGATGACTCCATTTTCTTTCCGCCCCTACCCTTTAACTTATCGTCCAATCCGATGGCCGGATTTTCTCCCCTCCCCACTCCTTAACCTAGCATCCAATCTATTACCCCCACTCCTGAATGTATCATCCAATCCGATGACACCATTTTCTTTTCACCTCCATGGTCAATCCATCCCCATAACAAGATGGCGGAACCTAACACCGTAACATACCACCCCTCTCCTGACTCTAGGCTGGCGGGGTATTTTTTATTTTTATTTTATGTGAAAAAACTTGTCTTACCTGCGATTCGATCCTACAATCTATAGGTTGGAAGTCGCTCACCCTAACCACTCGGCCATAGTAGTCCTCTCGCTAGCTGT
>JAAEAF010001745.1:24342-67155 GCA_011037195.1 Triatoma infestans
TAGACCACGCCCACTTACCCCCACCCCTATTCCAAACACCAATCATCGAACTGGACGAGCACTTAGGCCACGCCTATTTACCCCCACCCCTATTCCAAACACCAATCATCGAACAGGACGAGCACTTGAGCCAGCCCCCTCCCCACCCCTCCCACTGACAATCATCGAACTCGACGAGCACTTTAGCCACACCTACTCACCCCCTCCCCTTAACTTATCATCCATATCGATGACTCCATTTTCTTTCCACCTCACTTCTTAACTTATCGTCCAATCCGATGGCCGGATTTTCTCCCCTCCCCACTCCTTAACCTACGATTCAATCTATTACCCCCACTCCTGAATGTATCATCCAATCCGATGACTCCATTTTCTTTTCACCTCCATCCCCATAACAAGATGGCGGAACCTAACACCGTAACACACCACCCCTCTCCTGACTCTAGGCTGGAGGGGTATTTTTTATTTTTATTTTATGTGAAAAAACTTGTCTTACCTGCGATTCGATCCTACAATCTATAGGTTGGAAGTCGCATCACCCTAACCACTCGGCCATAGTAGTCCTCTCGCTAGCTGTAGTTTTCAACGTACACTTAACGCCCGCACTATCATAATTTTATTTCCGCTCAACCCACTCACAAAAAAATTAAATAAAAAAAAAAATATGGCGGAGATGCATTCAACTGTCACACATAATAATAATAATAAAGAAATTCACAAAAACATAAAAAACAATATGGCGGAGTGACATCCAACTTTCACCACGCAATGAAACTAATAAAAAGATTGACTTACCCCTTCCAGCTCCCTGCTGCTGCTGCTGATATTAACACGACGCGCACTTACACAGAACTGAACTACATTCGACAATACAATGTACTATAGTAACGTTTATCCCCACTCCCCTATGACGTCATTGCTAGTTGGGGCATGCGCATATCTGCCGCCGCCTTATAGATTACAAATATTGATTTTATTATAACAAAAACCACTGCCTTTTCAATATATTATTCGTATGACGTCACACAGCAATAGTATTGCCAGTGCCTTATTTATTACCACTGCCTTCTAGACAAATCCCCCATTCAGATAACGTCACACAGTCTATAGTGTTTCACTGCCAATAGCAATATATCGCTTAAAAATATCGATTATCCATATCAATAATATCGATTTTATGAGTATAATTTATTAATAAAAAACTAACAAAACCACTGCCTTTTCAATATATCATTCGTGTGACGTCACAGCTAATAGCATTGCTATCGCCTTATAGATTAAAAATGTACATATTTATTACCACTGCCTTCTAGACAATTTCTGTTCAGATAACCTCACACAACCTATAGTGTACCACTGTCAATCGCAATATATCGATTGCAACTATCGATTATTCATATTGATTAATATCGATCTTATAAATACAATTTATTAATAAGAAAAACACTATCTATTACTTCTGCCTTCACCTTTTGAAATTAAACTTTGTACTAATAAAATTTATATATCTATTCTTACCTTAATCACTTTGTATTCTTTTGTTTATTGAACTTTGTAATCAAAACAACATATATCTTGCCTGTCCGAACATGATAGTTACTTATTAAGAAAAATACAAAGAAACTACACTGAGTCATCCAGGAAATGATTTATTAATATTTAATCCTATTATTTAAAAATAAAACTTTGTACTCATTACCTTTCTTGCCTGTTCGGACATGTTAACACAGGTCTTATTAACATGTTTAGTAATACCTAATCCTATTATGTAAAAATTAAACTTTGTACTCATTACCTTTCTTGCCTGTTCGGACATGTTACCACAGGTCTTATTAACATGTTTAGTAATACTTAATCCTATTATTTAAAAATAAAACTTTGTACTCATTACCTTTCTTGCCTGTCCGGACCTGTTAACACAGGTCTTAGCATGTTTGTAATACTTGATCCTATTATGGAAAATGTATTTCTTTATTTAGCCATTTACAATCTGTATATAGATACATACAATGAGTCAATATTTTGATGAGATTACAGAGGCGTGAAAAGTAGGAGGAGAGAAACTACCCAGTGGTAGCACTCTCTACGGGATACCAGCTACTGATCAGTCCCGAAGGAAATCTCGGGGCCACTGGCCGTTCAGTCGGTCCGTGGTGGATTGTCAGGGATGGTAGTGGAGGCGAGAGATTGTACGAAAGGATTAGAGCAGTGAGAGAGAGAGCAGAGTGAAATTTATTATATTTAGTCTTGGCGAGTTGTTGTACGAAAGAAATGTTGAGGTCGTTATGGAGAGTTAGGTTTGTAACGTAAAAAGGTGCGTCTACTATCTGTCGGAGTAGTTTTGATTGAAACGTCTGTATAGTCCGTATGTTGGTCGGTTTGGCTGAACCCCACAGCTCTAGTCCGTAAGTCCACATAGGTTTTAATATAGTATTGTATATTAGTCTCTTCAATTCAGTGGGTAGTTTAGAGCGTCTTCCGATAAGTCGGTAGAGAAGTTTGGCCCGTTTAGTCAGTGCTTGTCTTTTAAGTCGTGTGTGTGGGTTCCATGTAAGTCGTTTGTCTATGAAGAGTCCAAGGTAGCGCACCAGGTCGGCAGAAGGAAGAGAGTTATTGTTAAAATAGACAGCAGGACAGGAGCCCCGCCGGAGATTAAACGTGGAGTGTTGGGATTTTCGTGGGTTCATTTTAATTCTCCACTTTTTTGCCCTGTTTCTATCAGATTTAAGTGTGTCTGTAACTTGTGTGATGCTGATGTTGGGTTTGTGCTAGAAGCTAGTATGGCTGTGTCGTCTGCATATGTACATAGTAGTGTGGACGGATGTGTGGGTATATCGGATATGTATACAGTGTACAGTACTGGGCCAAGAATACTCCCCTGCGGCACCCCCGCTCCCACTGATGAGAAAGAAGAAATTGCTGAGCCGGTACTGACCTGGAAAAATCTGTCTGAGAGATATGAGCGTAGAATAAGGATGTAAGTGAATGGGAGACACCTCTTTAATTTGAACAATAATCCAGGATGCCAAACACGATCAAAAGCCTGGGCAACGTCCAAAAATGCTCCCGTGCAATACTGCTTTCTTTCTAATGCTGATGCTATCTCGTCTACCACTCGGTGACACTGCTGAGTTGTATTGTGCAAGCTTCGAAACCCAAATTGGTGGTGTGGCACTACACCAAGCTCCGCAAATATGGGGTTGATGCGTTTTAGTAGCAGTTTTTCTAGAATTTTTCCTAGTGTCGGTAGTAAGCTGATGGGTCTATAGGAAGAAGGAAGATGTGTGGGTTTACCAGGTTTCGGAATCATTCGTATCACCGAATATTTCCATGATAGCGGAAAGTAGGTGGTACGAAGAACCGAGTTATAGATATAGGTGAGGTAGATGAGCGCTTTCTTAGGAAGGTGTCGAAGGATTTCAGAAGTTATGAGGCCGTAGCCGGGAGATTTTCTAGAGGGGAGAGACTTGATGATAAATTTAATATCTGCTGGAGAAAATGCTTTTGGAGGAAGTGAGAGAGGAAGAGGTGAGTCCAATTCAGATTCTATTTCTGTTGTGTCTTGAGATATGTCAGAGTGAGGTTTGAAGACGTAAATCAGGTGTTGAGTGAAGAGAGTGGCTTTGTCCTCGTCCGATCTAGCCCAAGTTCCGTCATCTCGTCTGAGAGGAGAAGAAACGTATTTGTATGATAGTAGTCGGCGTGTAGCAGTCCAAAGAGATCTTGTATGATAGTAGTCGGCGTGTAGCAATCCAAAGAGATCTGCGGTCAGTAGTCAGTTTTGTAATATAGTCGTCATACTTTTGCGTTCTCAGTTCTTGTAGGTTTTGTTTCAACTGTCTTGAGAGTCTGTTATAAGCAGTTTTGTCAGTAGGGTAGCGTGTCCGTTGCCAAAGTGCTCGGGCTCTTCTTTTTTGTCTAATCAGTAGGCGTGTTTGTACTGGTAGGTTATACTGCCTGGAGTAGGTCCTTCGATTTGAGTGAGTACTTGATTCCCATATTGAAGTTTGTATAGAGGTAGTCAGAGTATGTACAGCGTCGTCTATTTCGTCTGGTGTTTTTAGTGATAAGGATAAGTCAAGTTTACTTTCTAGTAAGGTTTGGAAGAGAGGCCAGTCTACAGGTCCTGTAATTAGTGTCGGTCGGAGAGGAAGTGTCTTAGGTGCCATAGTTAGAGACAGAAGCACAGGACTGTGGTCTGAAGAAAGATCTGTAAGTGTATAAACGTCTGTGGCTAGTGAAAAAGTTTGAGAAGTTACGAAGAAGTCTAGAATGTCAGGCAGTTTGGAGAGAGCTGTCGGCCAGTAAGTTGGTTGGTCAGGAGAGAGCACTTTGTAATGAGAAGTAGTAAGTACGTTAAGTAGAGTGCGTCCTCTTGGATTAGATGTGCGGCAACCCCACTGCGGATGCTTAGCATTGTAGTCGCCACCTGCCAAAAATCTGGGTCCCAATTTGTGAAAGAATGCACTAAATTCTTGAGTCGAGATAATCTTATTAGGAGGACAGTATACTGCCGCCATATTCAGAGAAAGTGGTTGGCAGACCAATGTGATTGCTACAGCCTGAAGAGAATCAGATTGTTCAATTAAGAGGTGTTGGTGGATTAAACTGGAGCGGATGAGAATGGCTGCGCCACCATGGGCAGTGTCGTCTGGGTGATCTGCTCTGTAAGTAGTGTAGTCAGTAATGTTGCAGTATGATCGTCCGGTGAAGTGAGTCTCTGTTATCAGTGCCACGTCAATTAGTTTGTCATGCAAGAATATGTCTAGTTCGTCTCTGTGAGAATTCAGCCCGTTTGCGTTCCAGAGGAGGACTGCAAGTGAATGCGATGAAATATTAAAATGTGTGTTCATTTTGAAAGTTTAGGAATGAGTTCAGTTACTAGAGTGGTGAGAAGAGTGATGAGTGGGTTAATGAGGGATTTAAATTCTGAGATGAAGGCTGTCAGTACGTTAGTCATGTCTGGAGAGTTTGTTGGATAGTTAGTTGATGACCCCAAGACTCCAACGGGGGAAGACCAGCAACTGGTAGAAGGTTGAAAGGATTGCTGTTGAGGAAGTGGTTCCTTCTGTGGCAGCGGAGGGAAGTGTACAGCTGTAGGCAGTGGTGCTTCCTGAGTTGAAGTAGGTTGTGGTTGACGGCCATTTTGGGCGGTGGTTCTCCTTCTCAATCGTTGCAACTCTTTGTGGGTTACACATCCTCTATAGTTAGCAGGATGACTGCCCTGGCATAACGCTTAAGTTGCAGGGATGTCTCGAGACTTTGTGCAGTCAGAGGATGGGTGATATCCCGCGCACTTGACGCATCTAGGAGTGTGGTTGCAGTATGCCTTAGTGTGGCCATACTGCTGACATCTCTTGCACTGGATGATCTCCACTGTTTTGTAGGGTTCCTCTACTTTTACTCGTGTATACACGACGGATTTAATACTGAATATGTCCTTATTGTTTTCTTGAGGTTCAAGATCGATAAAAAATAGCGGAAGTGGCACTTTTGTTACTGGATGTTTTACATTAGTAACATTCCTTACCATATGGCCCATTTCTTCTAGTTCTTCCTTAATCGCTGTCGTGGGTATTGTATAGTGGAGGTTTCTCAGTACCACTCTGAACGCCTTTTCAGTTTTTAGTTGATAAGTGTGATACTGAGCTCCGTTTTCCTTTAGATATTTAATTGCTGCTCTGTAGCCATCTGTTGTCTTAGTGGACAGCATTAAATTGTCGGCGCGTGATTTGCAGTCATATGACGAGGGCCCTAGCAATTGGGTAAGGACTCTACAAAGCTGCATGTAGTCGTTTACATTATTGATAAATATAGGAGGAGGTTTCGGGGATTTTTTCTCCTTTTCTGGCGTGATTTCTGCTGAATGGTCATCATCCATAACGCTTAGTGGAGCGAATGGGTTTGGGGTGCAGAAGTTGGGTACTGCAGATGGCCCGGATTTCATTTGAGATGGCCTCGCTGCCAAGTGACTCGTATCAATAGAGGAATCACTAAGAGACTGAAGAGATTGGGTACGTGTCAAAATCTGACTTTTCTGTTCCATAGTTGTACTATTATGTTTTGATGTTTTAGTTTTATTCTTTTTTTTTTGTGTCTCACTATTAATTAGATTACTATGTCTTTTAGTAGTTTTATTGGTTAATTTTGTGGTGCTATTTTGAATATTATTAACAGAAAAAACATTTTTCGGATCATGTGTTTCAGTGCCAGTTATATTTGGTTGCTCAGAGCGCTCCATGTGGCAAATATTTGAAACAGACGCCAAATAATATTAATTTTGAATTAAAATTAAAATAACGCTTAACTAACCTAGAAAAAAAATATAAACTATTTACGACTATTTACAATATTTACAATGTCTTTCATACCATTATAGATGTCCATTAATAAAACAGAAACAAGGATTAATAAATGTTAATATTTAAAAAGTTAATTATTCACTTTGACCACTGAAAAACGTTTTAGTTTACAGCACAAAAATCAAGCATGTATTCACATAACACGGTACACCAGCTGATCCCTAGTTTTGCTAGTAATTTCCAAGTTCTTTCCTCAACCTTTCTAAACATGTAACAACTTCTTCTACCGTCTTTCATTCTTAAACAGGCATAGGATATTATGCGCTAAAAAACATGTTACTTTTTAATCAAAGAATATTGGAACAAGTTAAACCATTGTAAGTTTCTAATCTGGGGAAATAATTGCATTATATCCAAATTCGGAATCTTCTGTTTTGTAGCCATTGCCTAATGTCTATTAGTCCAAGAAAAACACAGATATACAATAGAATAGAAACATATATTGCACTAAAACATTCTTAAGTTATCGCATGGCAATTATTGTGGATCGCAATAACAGTTTTCCTAGTAATTTCCAAGTTGAATCTGCTTTCCTCAAACTTTCTAAACATGTAACAACTTGTTCTACTGTCTTACATTGTTAAACATTGGAGCTGTGGACATTTCTTCCAGCACTAAAGTCTATCAGTTTAAAAAATCGTTAGAGCGATGTAAAACAAAAAAAAATATTGAAAAACGTACTAGTGTTTGGCCCCCAAACTTGTTGTAATTGGTACCGATTAGTAAGATAAATGTATTCTGCAATCATTTGGAAGAAATTTATCAAAATATTCCCAAAAAGAAAAATCATTATTAGTTCTGTTTAATGTTTTAACTTGTTTTTATTAAACGGAATTTATTACACAGAAGTATTTTTGCAGCGCCAGATAATTCCTAAACCAGCCTTACGCGCCCCCTGCACACACACAACACACTCACACACGCACGCCCACGGGGGTAAAATCTCACTCTGAATAATGCCTTGAGTCAGATTAAATTCTGACGTAACTTTGAAGCCACTTTTAATTTTAATAGTAGCAAATTCATACAATTTCTTAATAAATCTAAACATTTTCTCGTAGACACCTAGGTTTCTTAGTTTATACCACAGGCATTCATGATTCAATGAATCGAAAGCTCCTTCGAAATCTACATACATAGCGTATAGGGGTTTCTTTGTTATTCCAACTCTTATTTGGACCATAGAATTAAATGTAAAAACATTATCAATGCATCCTCTATTTTTACGAAAACCCGATTGACTCTCAGGTAAAACATTATACTCTTCAGACCATTTTTCTAATCTCGATAAAATTATTTGTGTGAAAATTTTCACAATATAATTAACGAGGCCAATTGCTCTGTAGTTTAACGGATTGTGTCTATCACCTTTCTTATGTAGCATAAACAAAATTATTTTAGACTAACTATTAGGAATGTTCATTTTCAATAATTTTGTTGAATATAACCGCTAGATAAAGAAGCCAATTTTTAGGAAGATTTTTATAAAAATCGTAATTCACTCCGTCCTCACCCGGCGACTTACTAGCTTTGCATTTATTTAGCGATTCAATTATTTCTTGTTTGGTAATAGTATTATCAAGGTAAGGATGACAAACATCAAGGTAAACTGAACTTTGCAACTTTTTTGGGTATAATTCTTTCAAAAATGATTCCCAATCACTAATATTAATAAACTGAGACATATTATTTAATCACGTTTTCTCAATTTCTTTAAAGTTTGCCAAAAAGGAGAACATGTCTTTACAGTTAGAAATAGTTGTTGATACCGCTGTTTCATAAGAAGGTTGTTTTTGTTTTAACATAGTTTTATAACTTTTTTTCATAACTAGATATTGATTTAACAAATTAATGTCATAATTACATTTCTTTACCTGCCTAAATATTTTTTTAACTTCTTTTAAAAAAAAATAACAATCCCAATCATACCGTGGTTTTTTAAATAGATTTTTTTTTGTTAGTATTAACGGAAACTATTTTTTTCATTCCCAGCATTTGCGCAGTTTCGAGCATAGAAATAATAAGATTTTCATTTAATAAATCTACTGAAGAGTTAGAGATATCGATTGAAATATTGGTTGATAACCTCATAATATTAGCGAATGCTTCTGCTAACTCTGATCGCCATTTGATCGCAGTATGAACCGTACGGTCAATATTTCTAGCATTAACTGTCTCATCATCATTAATATGTTCAACATTTAGGATTACTTTAATAGGAAAATGGTCTGACAGAATAATATCATTCAACACTATTAGATCATCAATATAGTGCGAGCCGTATAAATCAGCCCAAACAAGATCTGTTACCGAATAACCTAAACTACTTGTATACGTGTACTGACCCGGACAATCAGAGATTGTGCGGCCATTTAATAAAATAAATAATTGATTTTCCATAAATTCAACTAAAGTAGTTCCTCTTTTATTTTCTATTAAATCCAAACTATTTCTATGTTTATATAAAACCGTATCAAAACTAATATCTAAACACTGATTGAGCCGGCCAACCCGACAGTTATAATCACCGCCTACAATAAATACATCATATTCATGGCCCTGTTTTAATTGCAGTAAGGTCATATTAAATTCTTCAAGTAAAGTATCTATCTCAACTGCGGTCTGAAGTATACCACACCTATTATAATATTAAGAACAACAATCGTAACTTTTACAAACAACCAACTATTATTATTATTATTATTATTATTACAAATAAGCAACGGCAAAGCCGGTAATAGCTTGCAAAGTTGTACAAAATAGCTTGGTACAAGAGGTTAACAAAATTAAATAGTGATAACTATGAAGTACTTAGGTTAAAGAAGTGACTTAGAATATATTGCACAACAAGTAGAATATAGAAAAATGATATACATATGCAAAATTAAATAAATTGGAACTTCTTAAAGTTTGCACTAACCATATTTACCTAAAAAAATAAATGACACACAATAAATAAAAATAAAGTTGGCGTTATTTATGTAACTTTGTGAAAAGTGTCATATTTGTTCTTAAAAGAGTTCTTAGATGAAGCGTTAACAACAGTAGATGGCAAGCCATTCCATGGGAAGACAGAACGAACTGTGAAGAAGTTGTGTCTTATGTCCAGTCTGGTGTGAGAACATTCTAGAGTCATGTGATGGCCCCTTAAATAGTTCAAATGTCTTCGTACAAAGAGAGAAGACATGTCACATGTGTAATATCCAGTTAAAATCTTAAAACACCTCGATCATGTCCCCTCTAGTTCTTCTAGTGTCCAGATCGGATAAATTAAGCGCCTTTAGTCTTTCAGAATAAGATAGAATTTTCAGAGATGGAGACACTTTAGACATTTTCCTTTGAACTGATTCCAAGAGATTTTTGTCCTTAGAAAGATGAGGAGACCATATTGGAATAGCGAATTCCAAGAGTGGACGAACATATGTAGTGTAGACTCTTCTCAGGTTGTCTGGGCTGATGTCGGGAAAAGGCTTTCTTATAATATACATTAAACTATTGCATTTTTTACTACTTTAGTCACTTGCTTGCCCCACTATGAGACGCCTCGAGTATTTGAAATTTCCCAAGATTTTTCTTAATTAAAATCATCAACCTTCCACTTGCCCTATCTTTAGATTTTACTTTAATTGCATTAGAATAACAAATGTTATAAGCACTAAGATAAGCTGGGGGGTTGTTAAATTGATAACCACGTTTCAACTAAACAAATAATTTCGCAGCTTAATAATTTAGAACCGATTTCAGAAAAATTTCCGAACCCACAAATATTCCAAAAAATAATGTTTACATTATTATAAATAGAATTTTAGTTTTGTCTGATTAAGAATTTTATATTTAACCTCAGCTTTATGTGATCCCACTGATAAGTGCTGTGTTATATCGCCAAAACACATAGCCATATTCCTGTCCGGACCAACATCAAGTGGTGGTTGCTAACTTCGTTCCCTGATCCTATTCGCTTTCCTTTCTTAGACGGATTCATTCCGATTAATTTCAAATTCAGAAGAGTCGGCGCTGTAAGTCTCAAATTGGTTTAGATTAGAGTCATTTTTTATTATAAAAGGATGGGTATCCTCCTTCGCTCTAACATAAAGCCTACCACGGCTGAACCATACAAATTTCACTAAGTTGTCCTTCTGAAGAGATTTAGCTTTTTATATAGTTGTCTATTTGCAAAGGACGTAGATTCATTAATATAAATTTTTGTATTTAAAGCATCAACATCATAATTAAGGTTTATTGATACTATTTTCAGCTCCCTTTTTTTCGGTTTAAGTGCATATAAAAAATTTAACTTATCCACAAGGCGCACAAATTTATAGACAATAACGGATGTATACGATTTTTGTCTCTAATTCTGTAGAAGTTATCCAGCATTTTGTCATCAAACTTAAATTCCAGGTAGCCGCATAATTTTTGGAAAACCTCAACTACATTTTCATTTTCCTTAAATGGTATTCTATAAACATGAATAAATTTTTTTAACTTCTCTTGGCTGAATGACTCCTGTTTCTGTTGCAGTTCGTCCAAGTTATTACGGAGTATTTTGTTTATATTTTCAACTTTTGAAGATCTTCTTTGTAGCTATTTACTACAGAAACCAAAGTTTCATAAGACGCTACCAATTTGGACTGCTCAGCTCTAATAGTAGCTATTTCTTGATGTAACACAGAGACATTATTTAAAAGCTGATCCATTTTATTTTCCAAAGGGGAGTCAGTGAACTGAGTACTACTCTGAGTTTCCTGAAGACAAGTTGAAATTTATTTTTTTTTTTTTAAGTGAATTTTAATACTTTGCTTTCGAGACGTAATACAGCCGAAAAGGTAATAGGAACAATCAGTAGACAGAGAGAACGAAAATGAGGATGTGGGCGTGGCTTCCACGAACTCTTGAGCACCCCACCACCAGCAACAACTCAGAAACAAACTATTTAACCATATACAAAGTACACTAAATAAAAATTATTTAAAACTTCAAAATGTTGAGTTTTTCACAATTTTCACTAAGAAAAAAGTTCCTTCTAAAAAACAAATAACACTAGGATACAGAAAAAAAATTTCTATTTCGACTGATACAAAAATTATTTAGAAAAACTATAACTGACACAAGATTTTTAAAAAAAATACCGAGCACGTAATGACATCCATTCACTATGACTGCACAACAACATAATTTACACACAAAATACAATCCTTTCTTCGTTTTTAGTTAAAGTAGTTTCAAGTCCATCCAATTTAATTTTTATTTTATAATTTAAATATACATTTCTACATTCTATTTCTTTTTCTAACCAATAATTGGATATGTACAATGTCCCTATATTTTCGATTTGAAGTATATGTCGACCTTTATTTCTAGAGATTCGTTTTCTTTGTGTAACTTATGAATTTCATCTTTGCAATTTCATCTTTCAAGCTTTGCCTACTTGCGTGCAAGCTACGTACAGTTGACCATGTGAAAAACACCAAGTTATTGGCCTTGTGCTTTGTTGATGGTGATGGCAATAGCGAGCCTCACCGGAAACTGCAATCGCTTAAACTCAAAAGATGTTTCTGTAGGTATCATGGGGATGCAGGTCAGTAGAAAGTTTAACCTTTGAATTTGCCAATTAAAAAGGCTGCTTCTAAAACATTATTCATATTTTTTTTCACTGCAAGTCTAGCTCTATTGCAGAGACGTGGTGAGTCGATGTTTCGCGGAAGCATAATAGGTGCACCAACTTTAAAATGCAGAATGTGAGATGGCAAAGCTGGCAAATCAAGCGAGTTTAAGATTCAATGGGATTATTGACTGATTCATCCTGATTCATAACAGTATCTATTGATTTGAATTTAAATGTTTCGCCATGCAAAATATTTTGAATTTTAATGTTGATGTCATTTACGTCAACATTTTTGGCAGCCAATATTGCACGTTCTGGTAACCATTGATGATTTCTGTAATTTCATTCAATAAAAGGAAAAGTACTCTGAATCAAATTCTCTTTAGAGTCAATCGAATTGTAGAAATTGCAATACGATTGTGGTTTCATCGACTGGTATTTTTCCCTCTCCAACATCCAATTTCGTTGAGCGAAATGCGCTGCTGAAGTATCATTTTGTAGATATACACGCATATTACTTAAACTTAGTTTGTTGACATGTGCCCATAAATGAGATGCTTTTAGACATGCCTTGAGTTCGTCAGCAGGTGTTGAACGTGGAATAACTGTTAATGTTTGACGGAACTCAACAGATAATAAAATAAGTAAACCGCCAAAAGGCTGAGCATATGCTCTCACCTTATAATGTTCGATGGAGTGGGTAGTTGAAAACTAAATACGTACGTGGAATGTTAGAAACTGAAATGTCAATAAAAACTACATACATACGAACAGTAATTTTGCGTACTAAAAACAATCTATACCTCAGCTTCAACAACATATATAAATTGGACAACATTTGAGTCATTAGTTTTCTAAATTTGCCATTACGTACAATGGACATTCATTTTTATATAGATAGATAATGATTATTAACTAATATTTGTATTTTAGACCAAATTTGAAATTGTTAAATAGTAATTATTTTTCAGAATTGCTTAGAACAATGTTACTTAACTTAATTGTACATTTTGATTGTAAATAGATTATTTTAAACTTATATTGCTTTTAAACAACACATATAAAGTATTAATTTACGAGATATAGGAAATTAACGCCCTTTGGTCCAGGGTTACTGGCCTGAGAAAAAAACACGCACACATACACAGACCAATTGAAAACCACCATGTTTTCAGGCTCAAGGGACCACAAATAGCGTATTACCGATAAAAACTCGATATCGAAAACTTGACACGATCGCAATACTTCCTCCTGATAGAAGCAAGAGGAAGTAAAATAAAAAGAAGTCATGAATATTTTTAGTACTGAATGTTTTTAAAAACATAAATAACGAACGTTAATGAGATGTGTTGTGGAAGTGATAAAAAGAACTGTAATTTGTATGAAATTACATACTGTCTGTTAATTTCTATGTGAGAGTGGTATTTATAAAACGCACCCATTCATTTTTCTCCTGGCACTGTATTTTAAGTAAAAATGGTATAATTTCTATATATTATAGCCGTTACTTAAAAGAAAAGAACAGTAACTCACAGTGTGGGGCGGTTAAAGACTGTAATTAAAAGGGTGTTTAAATATTGAAAATCAAGTAGGCAAATTAATAGCTTGGATGGTCTGGAATGGGGGAGATGTTGATATTAAGAAGGTGCTGGCCACGGAGTTCAGTTCTTACTGGTCGATCGGTAAAGATGCCATCAATCTTTCTTAGGGTAATTCTTGTATTTTTAATTGATTTCATTTACTTCTTCTTTTTATTTCTTCTCTTTTGCTGCAATTATTATAAATTTTATTATTTTAAAGGAAATAATTATTTAAAAAAACTATTAATCTTATTAGAAACTAACAAAATTTTTATATTATTCATCCATTTTAATTTCTTTAATGCTTTAAGTGGAAGTTTGGCATTCTTGTTAAATGTCCGCGAGGGGGAAATACATTTGAGAACTACAACTACTTAAATGTTTAGAAACTGGGCGGTTTGTGCGTAAATCAAGGAGCGCAAAATGTATTATGGCCCTATATTATAATAATATATATAAGAATATATATTTCGGAACTTCCCACTCACCCCCCAACAAAAACATTCATGACCTGAGTTATATGCTCCACCCACTTTTTTTTTAAACGGCGGAAAATTTCGAAAAAATAGAAAACACGTATTTAATCATTTTTAGTCTAGTTTATTTTCAGTGACTGATCCATTTTTTTAAACCCTAATATCCCGAGATACAGCATCCAACTTTTTTTTTTTCAAATGGAACATTATATTTTTTTTGCATATTTTTATAGTACTTGAGCCTCTAAAAAAAAAAAAAAATAAAATAAAAAAATAAATTTTAAATCGGTTAGGTTTTTCAAAAGTTATGGTAATTTAAAATATGAAAACAAATTTCAGTTTAATGTCAAAATTATAAGAAGCTCTTCAAACTGGGCATCATCAACGGATAGGCAAGCCAAAGCTCTGGACTCCCACGCTCTGTTTGTAGCAGCACTTAGGTGGCAAAGTCAACATCTAGGCAGGCTAGAGTTATTCGACGTTCCAGATCTTCGACTGAAGCCACGGGATTAAGGTTGCTGTACATTTTATTTTTTAGATATCCCCACAAAAAATAGTCCATTGGCGTTAAGTCCGGAGATCGAGGTAGCCATTGGATCGGACCATGAGTTCCTAACCACTTTTCGTGGAAATTTCTGTCCAGGTAACGTCGAACAACTCTCGCATTATGTGCCGGGCAACCATCTTGTTGAAAATACATATCTAGCCGACGTTTTAGAGGAACATCTTCAAGCAGAACTGGCAAAATGTCTCTTAAAAAAGTTAGATACCTTTCACCAGTTAAGTTCCCTCTGTAGAAGTATGGGCCGATTAGTTGGTTTCCTAAAACTCCACACCAAACGTTTGTAGAAAAAACAACCAGATGGCGTGTGGCGAAGGTAACTTGTGGATTTTCTTTTGCCCATATTCGATTAAGAAGGCCATTGTTGGTAAAGTTTAATTCATCAGTCCATAAAATTGTGCATTTTTTATGGGGATATCTAAAAAATAAAGTGTACAGTAACCTTAATCCGGTGGCTTCAGTCGAAGATCTGGAACGTCGAATAACTCTAGCCTGCCTAGATGTTGACTTTGCCACCTAAGTGCTGCTACAAACAGAGCGTGGGAGTCCAGAGCTTTGGCATGCCTATCCGTTGATGGTACCCAGTTTGAAGAGCTTAATTAAAGAAAAGATAAGTTAATTTTGGCATTAAACTGAAATTTGTTTTTCATATTTTAAATTACCATAACATTTGAAAAACCTAACCGATTTAAATTTTTTTTTTTTTTTTTAGAGGCTCAAGAGTAGGGTAAATAGGAGGCCTTTGGCTCAGTAAACATGGCGGCCAAGGAGGAAGAAGATGTGTGATTGGTGGAAAGGAGGGTGGGTAGAATGGTTTTATGAAAAGGAGAGGACCCCTCTCTTCTACTCCCTCTCGCTCAAACGCTCTCTCTCTCTCAGTCGTTTTTCTGGTTCTCTTCTCTAGCTGTCTGGAGGAAGAAGAGGCGGGATGGGTGGGGGGAGGTTAGAATAATTGTATGAAAAGGAGAGGACCCCTCTCTTCTACTCCCTCTCGCTCAAACGCTCTCTCTCTCTCTGCAAAAAGTCGTTTTTCTGGTTCTCTTTACACTATTTCTCTAGCTATCTGCACATCATGTCTATTTATTAAAATAAATAAATAACAGTTGACTTGCATATTTAAAATAAACATTTTATATCTGTACATCAACCTTTATGCACTAAAAAGCTGATAGTCTTTTACTACTATATTACAAACCAAAATTGTTTTTTTATTTCATTTAATGCTCACAGTGTGACGGAGACACAACAATGGCAGATCGTTGGATGGATATTGTAAATAGTGAAAATTATCAAAAGTTTATATCGAAATTATCTACTATTAATCTTCACAACATTGAATTAGCTCAAAGATTTATTGACTTAAATAGAAAATTATTGAAAATGGAAAAATATGCTGCTGAATTCATTGAAAGAGCACCTAACAAACATTTTAAACAATGCGTTTGGTCGAACCCTGACCAACAGATGGGGCCAGATACATGTCATTGTGTACTCATATCATTCTTGTCCAAGGATATTGATAATAATTTAAATGGTCTGGTGATAAGTGGGGATCTTTAAACTTCAAGTGATGTGAACTTTTTTTGAATCAGTTGCACACAAGCATGGCTAGATGTGAAATGGGTCTACAACTGACTACAAGTTTTCCACTCAACAAAAACCACTCTAAGGTATTAATAACTGGTATCTCCCAAGATTATGTGCCTCTGGTAGCGGTGAGGTCGAGAAAAGATGTTATTTATCTACATGTTGAAGACTGGCTGACTCTGGAGTCAAACATGCAGACTTTCAATGACTTCTTCAACGGAAAACAAGCAATTCCTCCAAATGAAATTAACCTTAAGAATGCAACAATATATTTTCTTAAGTTTACATACAAAGTGATTTCCATCCAGGGAAAAGCAACTTGGTTGGAGGATCTTCTAAGTTTTCAACCTACCAAGATCAACCTGCTTAGAAATGAATACTTAAAACTTCAAAGCCTGTTTGAAGATGTAACTTTTCAGTTAAATTATCTGTCAAAACTTTGTACTCCTAATACATTGTTTCCATATTATCAAAAAAAATAAACAATTTTACTCACCAACGCAAGTTTTATATTTATTTAAACCTCTAGTTTAAAAAAATTGTTAATTGTTAGAATAGTTAAGAAGGAAATCATAAAAAAAATCACATACACAAAGAAATTATTAATTTATTAAGTTTTCTGTTCTTATCCAAGTAGGCTTTTTAAAGCCCAACCATCGTACATAAAGCTTATCATTTTTCCGTTTTAATATTTTTTCTACAAGATATACATCTTTATATTTAGTTTTCTGCAGTTCTTGGGTATAAAATGCTCCTTGAATAGGCTGTCCTGTCAAATCTTCCAACAAGTAAGTATATGGAATAGTCTCACGAACATTTTTAATTTTAAATATTTCAGTACTCCAATTGGGTGTATATCCTCTGCTAAATAGAGTTCTTCTTTTCGAAATTCGTACATAGTCACCTTTATTAAATCGCTGTTTATCTTTTCGTTTTACTTTGGAAGAGTAAACATTAGCTAGTAAGAATTCTTCGTTATCAGAATTTACTTCTGATGGTGTCATACCCACCGTACGGTGTACTTTGTTGTTGTAGCTATTTATGAGATCTGATAAATGTTTTGTATAATTGTAGTTACCTTGAAGACTAAACAATCGATACATCATAGATTTAAAGGTTCTATTAAATCTTTCAACAATTGAACTTTTAATTTGGCTGTAAGTACTGTAATGATTTATGTTGTGCTTTTTCATGAGCTTCTTGTAGGAAACATTGTAGAATTCTTTTCCATTATCAGTCTGAATATTTTTTGGTACTCTTCCAGCTGAATTAAAAATACTTTCCATAGCTTGAGTGATATCTTGAGCGCCTTTGGATTTAACAGGTTTCACCCAGGCGTATTTTGAAAAACAATCAATCACTGCTAATATGTATTTGTAACCATTATTTTGGCGAGCATATGGTATCATTTCCATTAAATCAGCCTGCCATAAGTCATCAACACCTTTGAGCAATGTACGTCTTCGAGGGTAGCGTGAACGTGCTGGCCTATGAAGTTCAGCAACTACAGCCTCCTTGAAGGACATAATTTTTGGTACTTTATCCTTTACGGAATCTCTCACATCTGATCTTTATTTCTAAAGATTAAATCTTATATTTAACCACAACCCTTAAAAACTTAATCTAAAATTGTTTTAAGTTGATGGGCTGTTAAAGGAATATTCGGATTCAATGCACTCAGTCTGTTTTTTATTGTTTCAAATAAACGATTTACATAATTCTGAAAGTCTAGATAGTTCTGAAGGTGCTTTCTAATTGATCTATATAACTTTCCAAGTAGGTTTTAGTAATAAATTCTGTAGTAACATACTTTTCCAGATATCTCTTATTTACAGCACCGGAACCACTTAAAGGATCACTCACTCCCACTAAACGTTTATTTTCAAAATCAATATAATCACCATCTTCATCATCACTTGCATGAAATACTTTCTTGATTTGGGGTAATGATCTACCAAACTTGTCAACAGGCATGTTATTCTGTGGTGGTTAAGCTAGCAATGAACAATTCCCCATACCATACCAGTTTAATAAATAATATTAGCCTCTCTCAGCTCTTCAATTACGGATTGAATTTCATTTTCATGTCCTGTATGACCTGCACTGGTTGAAGCATATAGTAGCCTAAGTCGATCTACCAGTTCGTTGGGATCATCCCAATATTCATAAATACTTTGACCTTCCCACATGCCTTTACCAATTGTTTCCCTCGATCTTAGCGGGTATTTACTAGGTCTTGTTGCAATCAAAGTCAGAGGTGTTTGTCTGTTTGAAGCAGTTGCTGGTGGAGTATATCTAGTTTGTATTGAAATTTGTTCCGGTGATTTGGAGAGGGGCTTGAAAAGAGGAGCGATGATATTTCTGTATTTCCATCCTCTGCTGGAACTCATTCCTTTTTCTTCACTAAACTGTCGCTTATGCGCATTACTTCTAATTAAAATGTCTTTATAACTGTCTAAATCATTTTCTGAATATTCTGTCGGTTGTTTTAAAAATAACAATTGTAACAAACCTGGTGTACCTTCATACCATTTTCCATTTACATTAATATCATCACCAGCTATGGTTACCTGAGCATTTCCAATGGTCATCCCACCTTTTGGTAGGATTCTAATTCCATATCTATCATCAAAATCTCTAGGATCGGCACTAATTATTTTCAGTAAATATGGTTCTATTAAAGAGCCAATATCTTCTTCCCCTCTTAAAGTTTTCTCCAATTCCTGTTTATCAATTTTTCTTACGTACTCTAAAGGAGTGATCTCTTCTACATTTTCAAACGTTTCTTCTTGTTTTATTGGGGCAGTATACCTTTTTAGGTGCACAGGAGTAGAAGCTTTAATTGGTGAGTGTAAAGGTTCTTTAATTAGAGATTCTGTTTCTGTTGAAACATCTTTAGTAGAAGGTTTAACCAGTGATTCCATTGCAGTTGAACCCTCCTTTTTCACTTTCAGAGGTAGATAATCTTGTTTTACCCGTTTTCCCTGTTGAATCAGCTCTTGTAGTGGTTCTGTTATAGGTTTCAAACTCTTTTCTAGTTCTTCCTGAGATGATTGAAGTCCACGCTTCATACTTTTGAATTTGTTGCGTAGAGATTTAGAAGTTTCAATAAGTTGTTTAGTAACCTTGGGATCCATAACGGAATGAGAAAACTATTCTACTACCAACTTATATATAGATAAATGTGTCCAAACCCTTCCGAAACCTACCATTGTTAGAATCTCTTGTTTTGTCCAGAGTTATAAATCCATGCGGTTCCTCCCAGCATATATAACACATTTGTTTAAATTTATCAAATGGTACGTTGGGAGAACTTATATGATCACTGTAAACATGTTTTAAATTTAAATCATCCTGTTTGAACAATAAGATAAAGTTGGCGTTGTCACGAATAAGATGTTTAGGGATCCTGGCATAACTTTGGCAAAGATAGAAGCAGTCAATGTTCTTGTGACGGCCCATACTAAAATATTTCCTAATATTTTCTTGCTCATCCATTGAAATATCATCAAATACTATGACAGAGTTTGGTTCTGCGTTATCAGGAGTAATTATTTGTTGAGTGGTGTTTACTGTATGGAATCCTATTTCTGGAACTAGTTTAAAAATCTCTTCTAAATATAAATATTTCTCTTGTTGAAGCGACTGACTGCATATGTATATGTGTGTGAATTTCAGCCCATTTGGTTGTAAAAGCAAACAAGCCATAAGATTGGTTTTACCAGAGCCTGAACTTCCGCAAATAAGTGCTCGGATATTATCAGGCAGTAATGCTCCATGACGATTAATTTTCACATGGTCACCAATTGAATTATTCAGGAGATTGCAGATAGGTAAACTTTCGTTTTGCTTCTCTAAACGCATATTGAACATGTTTGGTAAGGGGGTGTGATATATATATATAGTTTCAGATCCCACTAATGCCATCATTATGAGAAGAAAAACTGTTGGAAGAGGTCTTATAAATTCAGTGATTAACAAACTACCTTTTGAAGTGCACATACCCGGTTATAGATTTTGCGGTCCAGGAACTAAATTACAAGAAAGATTAAAACGAGGTGATAGAGGCGTTAATCCTTTGGACGAAGCCTGTAGGGAGCACGACATTGCATACTCTCAACACAGAGATCTAGATTCACGGCATAAGGCTGACCTTATACTCGCTGATAAAGCTTGGCAAAGAACAAAGGCTAGTGACGCATCTTTTGGTGAGAAGGCATCAGCCTGGGCAGTTACAAACGCAATGAAAGCTAAAGTGAAATTGGGTGGTGGGGGGAAAAAGGTAAAAAAAACTATTAAAGATGTTATAAAAGCAGCACGTGTGACTTCACCTTTATCGATTAGTGGTGCATCAAAGAAGGCTCTAAGAAAGGCAAAAATTTATTTAAAAAATTCAAAACCATCGAAAATACCGAGAGTTTTACCAATACCAAGAACTGGTGGAATTCTTCCGTTTATAGTCCCATTATTTGCGGGATTATCTGCATTAGGAAGTTTAGCTGGTGGAGCATCAGCAATAGCAAAGGCAGTAAAGGACACCCAAGTTGCAAGGGATCAGTTAGAAGAAATGAGAAGACATAATAGAAAAATGGAAGAGCAGCAAATTGGTCAAGGATTTTATCTTAAACCATATAAAAAAGGATATGGACTTTACATTAGAAAAAAACACTGACTACTTCCTAACAGAGCACTCACAAACATAGAATTAATGAAATATGCTAAAAATGTTCCACACTTTAGGGGTGTATATATGCGTGACACGCTACCAAAATTTCCTAAAGCTGAAGAATGTGCTGTTGTAAATCTAGATTCAGCGTACAATGTTGGAACTCACTGGGTAGCGTATATTAAAAAAGGTAATCAGGTTATGTATTTTGATCCATTTGGGAATCTTAGACCACCATTAGAAATATTAAGTTATTTTAACAACTGTGAAATCATGTACAATCGTGAAAGATATCAAGACTGGAATACGCCTTACTGTGGACATTTATGTTTAGAATTTCTCTATAATAATGCATAACAAAGTTTGCGGACATTAGTCATGTCTTACACTTTTACCTTAACAGGTACATCCAGCATCCTTAGCGCTGATATATTTCCACCAATTAGTTTACTGGACGGAGCTGACTATAAGATTGGCTTACTTAGCTTCCAATCTTATAACTCAATTCCAAATATAATTGAAAATGTAAACAATAAATTTTATTATGGTGACAGAGTGATTAGTATTCCTACTGGGAACTATGAGGTTGAAGCTATAGCAGATTATCTAAAAAGAAACATGGAATCACCTGATTCAATTAAAATGAAAGGAAATGTTAATACTTTGAAAATTGAGTTCAAGTGTACACAACCTGTTGATTTCAACAAAAGAGTATTCAATTGGTCCTTTACTAGGATTTACTCAACATAAAGTGTTGGAGGCAAACATTACTCATAAATCAGATGAGCTTGTAAAAATTCACGGTGTAAATACAATTGCTGTAAATTGCAATATAGCTGCAGGTTCATATAGAAATGGCAAACCTGGTCATACGGTATATGAGTTTTCTCCTACAGTCCCACCAGGTTATAAATTGGTACATGAACCTGCACCAGTCATTTATTTTCCAGTCATTGGTGAGAGAATTGATAATATTACGCTGTCTCTTACAGATCAAGATAATAATCTGGTGAACTTTTGTGAAGAAGTAATTACTATTCGATTACATTTGAAGAAAAATGGGTATTGATTTTAAAAGGTATAAAAGCAGTAACACTGGAGTTAAACCATCCAGTATTCAACGTTCCCCCCACAGAGTGTTAACACCTTCAAACGTTTACTTTCTACAACAAATAGGGCTTTTAGTTAAACCACAATGGAAGAAGTATTAAATGTAAGTGATGGGGTGATTTTCGAAGAGAGGATAACCAACTATGAATATCACACACACCAACCTTATACACAATCGCTGAACAATTCGGATGAGATAATTATTTCAGTACAACAACAAGACATTTTTACAGTTCCATCAAAGAGTTTTCTTTATATTCAAGGAAAAGTAGAAAAAGAAGAATCTTCAGCAAGTTTAGATGTGAGATTAGTGAGGAATGCTTTTATGTTTCTCTTTGATGAAATCAAATATCAGTTAAATGGAGTTTTAGTTGACCACGTCCGTAACCCAGGAATTGTCAGCACCCTTAAAGGTTACGTATCTTTCAACAGTGATAAAGTTAAAGCATTGGAAATTGCCGGTTGGATGTCTCCTAATACAGATGTCAAGCTTATTGATGATGATGGTAATTTTGATTGCTGCATTCCACTAGACACAGTTATGGGCTTCTTTGAAGATTACAATAGAATAATACTACAAGGGAAACATGAATTAATATTGCATAGAAGTAGAAGTGATAATGATTCTATTTTCACCGTTGGAGCAGCAGTTAACGCTTCTGTTAAACTTAAATCCGTGCAATGGAGAATCCCATATGTAAAAGTGTCTGATCAACAAAAACTGAAGTTCTTGAATGTTATCAATAAGGGGAAGACCATACACATGGCATTTCGATCATGGGACCTTATCGAATATCCAACCCTACCTGCTACAACTAAGCATACATGGACATTGAAAACTACAACAAATTTGGAAAAACCCCGTTATGTGATAATTGCATTTCAAACCAACAGAAAAGATAACAAACTAGCAGATCCATCAATTTTCGATCAAAACAACATTACTAATGTTAAACTACACCTAAATTCAGAGATCTATCCTTATGACGACTTAAATGTAAATTTTTCCAAGAATTATTTCAGTTTTCTGTATTATATGTATCAAAATTTTCAACATAGTTACTATGGAAAAGCAAACCAACCTCTTATGTCTAAAAATCATTTTAAAGATTATGCACCTATTATTGTAATAGACTGTTCTCGTCAATCGGAAGCCATAAGATCATCTTCTGTTGACATTAGGTTAGAGATAGAATGTACTGAAGCTTTCAAGGCTAATACTACAGCATATGCCTTAATTTTACATGACAGCCTCGTGGAATATAACCCTTTATCTGGCATCGTCAGAAGAATATAATTGGTGATATGGTGGGGTGGAGTTGATATAAATTAAAGTATTGTAAAGGAGATATTTACAGTCCATCATGTGTGCTGTAGTGATAGATATACAATGCTATCAAAGTGTTGATCACACATTTATCGTAAAGGAGCTGGCAATTGTTGACTTTAATGATATAGAGAAGCACTGGATATTCAAACCCCCATCTTATGGAAATCCAGACTCATCACCCAATAGATGGGTATACAGAAACCTTCATGGAATTGGATGGGGGGCTGGTGATATTGACTATTCTGAATTTGATGGTATTTTGAAGACTGCAACCGTCAATTATACTTACCTATTTGCAAAAGGAGATGAAAAATGTAAATTCTTGGGTAATATAATTGGAAAGACTGTGTTTAATCTTCAAGATTTTGGCTGCCCCAGTATAAAACATCTATCTCTATATCATCACTTCAACAAGTGTAACTATCACGCTGATTCTAAATACAATTGTGCTCTACAGTTTGGTCGAATGTTAGCTAATTGGATACTTCAGAACTCTTCCAAGGTAGATTTTACCAACGCTAGTGTTAGGGGGAATACTTTTAGAACCTCCTATAAACTACCACTGAGCCCGGAGTTGCTGGCTTTTAATGGGTTATCCAAATAAGAAATAAATGTCTTCAGTGTGTGTACTGTGGAATGATACTTTTAGAAGAAGTAATAAAAGAATGTCCTTGTAAATTACATTATGATAACTGTACTTGGTGTAAAAAACATGGAATTAAATAAAACTCTTTTTTTTAAATTATTTCTTGTATTATTATTTCTCCTAAAACCAGATATATAGGTCAATAATTAAGGCACAATTATTATTTTTAAAGTTTTATTTTTTTTTAAATTACCCCCTCTACTTAATGAGTGGAGGTAAAATTTTTATACATATTAGTAAAGAACATAATTTTTATTTTTTGAATTATTACAATATAATAATATAAGGGTGAATTAATATTTTATTAATATGATTACAAGCACTACATATAAAACAGAAAAGGGTATATAGAAATTATTTTCTATACATTATTAGCTCAAAACTAAAATACATGTCATCAATATCACACAAATAAATTATAACATAATCATAGATAGTTACATTAGCTGTTTCTATTCATTTAAAAAATGCCCCAGAGCCCGAGTATTAATTGAATCAATTATATACCTTTTATTATCTAGAGGACATAAACTTACTTTATTCTGTTGTACAGTCATCATGACGTGCTGCTTACTTCTAAACATAACCATTGAATGCCTAATTGCTTCGTTTGTCAGTAAGCAAGCAACATAATCATCAAATGTTATGGAATGTTTTAGAACAGGTTTTTTTACCCCTTTTGCCTTTTTTATTATTTTGGAACCTCCCAGTCGTAGCGAATACATTTTCGGGCGGAGTCCAATAAACTCTGTTATTATTACCCCCGCGGCTTCATCCTTAAATTTACCTACAGCTGCTTTATTCTTTTGTAATTCAGTAATGATATCACATGATGCCATATTGAATTCCTGACATAAGATTTGGATCAATGGGTGGCCTGATGAGGGATAGTTAGACAGATCTAAATAATTTCGCATCCGCAGTAAATCATTAAATAAATTATCTGTTTTAATTAGATAAATGAATGAATCAGTGTCCATATAACACAACTGCAACCTATCAGCCCCAAAATATGGACGCATCACATTATAATGGTACCAGTATAAATGTAATTTTGATAATTCCAAAACGCAAAGACCTGTGTAAATAGGTTTATTAAACAGAATGCTATTCTTGGCTAAATGTATAGCTGCCAGAGATTTGTTATATATAACATAATCTAGACAGTCAGGTCGAGCTGTTAATTTTTCTAACTTCAATGGATTTGACACAAGTTTGATAGAAATTCTATTACGCACATTTTCCATAGTTTTACCAAAAACTGAATTATTAAACAATTTGTATAAGTCCTTTTCAAATTGATTTGTAGCTTTCTTACGTAGTTCGGTGTTATGCTGTATATATGGTGCTAACCATGCCGACTGTTTGAATTGCAAAACTTTATTGATTCGTATTAATTTTAAACCATGTGCTAAAGCCTGTTTTAATATCATGTAATGACATACATAGTTTTTGCGAGGTCTAAAGTGTGGTATTAATTTAGTTTCACCTTCTACTGAAATATTTTCAGCTAAGAATGGCAAATCATTATGACTATTATGGAGTTCAGGTGGATACTCGATATCAACGTCTAATATATATCCAGTTTCATCACATTCCCCTAAACAATCTAGATTCAAACTGCCCGGTTCAACCCATTTGAAATCACCATAAGGGAGGAAGTTATTCATTGCAAAACCGTATAGATTGTTGCAATCTTGGTATGCTATAAAAGTGGATGGTAACGAAGGATTATAATCATCCATGAAATGATTATTAGCCTCGGCAAATCTGCGTGATACCTGACAGATTCCACCCCTTACCCCTCTCTCAATCATCAAAATTTGGTCATATTCAGTGAGGAGCTCTAATTTACACTGAGTTAGCCGCAACATTGCATCCCAAGACAAACCTGGTAAAGTGAAGTAATAAGCGGGGTCAAGTTTATGAGATCCAATAGTTACCGTTCTAAAATGTTCAAATATGTCGGAGAGAATTAGTACATCAATTTTCAAATATAAATCACTATATTCTCCTAGAGTTTTGCATGAAAATGCATCCCAAACGTTGAGGGCGTGTTGATAATCGTCTTCACTTATATCCTCCCCCTTAACGCTACTATAAAACATTTCTTTGGAGGGTAATGAACTATCTCCTAGCCTGTCCCAACATGAAATATACTCGTAGGGAAATACACCTTTCCTAGTTACCAGATGCATCACATCCGGACTGAAGAATTTTGACGTTTCTGTTAAATTTGCAAGATTTTTCACTAAATTGTCCAAACTGGAGGCCATAAATCGAAATGTGTCTACAAACCTTAACTTCATGTTTTCACTAATACTTTTTGTAAAAGAGATATACCGCTCCCCTGAAGTGGGGATAACGAATATCTCTTTATCATCATAACCCAATTGGGTAATTAAGAAATGTGCGTCATAACCACTAAGATTATGACAGAATACTGGTACAAAATTTAGTTTTTTACACAGCAAATTACATTTATTATGTGCTGGGCCTCTATAAGCGCCTGAAATGTGTGAATGATCTTTTACCTTTCCATTTTCATCAGTAAAAAATCTATCACACATGTAACAAGTATTGGCGCAGTTGAAATTTTCTTCTTCTTCAGGGGTTAGGGGTTTCATAGCTATGTTAATGTTGTACAGATCCTCCACAGCTTCTGCAATGCTCTTTAAGTATAGAATGCATTTTTTAGCTGCATCAGGCCCTCTGTATATAAATGGTTCTTTAGGAAGACTATGGTCAATTATATCTAATTCATCACTTATTTTTATGTACAAGCCGAAACTCATTGGAGTGTGTAGGTGAGTATTTATAGTGAATGAATCATCGGGGTTTGGGTTACAAGTGCTCACTGGTTCCAATATACTTTCAAAATCTAAGTAAATTACGACGGGGACCCTCTGTATGTACCCGCCATGTTCAAATTCAATAAATGGTTTTTTTGTTGGTAACTCAACTCTCGTAGGTTTGTGTGCGCAACAGAATAATTTATGGTTTTGGTACCGAGATTCTCCATTATAACGTTCATCAAAATGGGTGAAACATCTTTTACATATATATTTTGATGATTTACGTTTGGATATTTGCTTACTGACAAGTCTATTAAAATTTTTTATATAAACATAGTGGTAATTGTTATTTGAATATAGTAGTAACAGATCGCGATGGTCATCTAATTCTCTATAAACCACTTTTAGAGGATACACGTCATTGTTATCATCCAGTCCAAATATATTGATGGAAATATTATTAACAGATTCAAATTTGTCAACATCTTTAAGAGAGGTCGGGAAATTTACACACGAAAAATCATATTTATTTTCCAATGATTTGTATTTATTTGGTCTTTCTGAATTTTTTCCATCAATAAATTTGGCGAGTATGGCATACACAAAACATTTATTATCAAAATTTTTTATATTTATACATGCCTTTTTGCTTTCAATACACCTAGGCAAAGGTAAATATGTTGAAGCTTTTAAAGGGTTGTGTTTGCTTACCCTCACTCTTAGCCCATCCACTGAAACCAGTGACCAGCCACTCTTGGTCATAGCCGCTTCTTCTAGTTCTTTCTTTAATTTGGCAAAGGCTGCATCTAGAAAGCTGTTGACATCATCAGCTAGGTAGACTGCTTTGTTAGTTGTTTTCAAGGCCTTTTCCATTTTTTCTCCATGTACATTTTCAAAAGTGCAGTCCACCCACAGATTAAATTTTATGGATGAGTGTGTCACCACACTTTGATGAATGATGTCTAGAATTTTGGAACGTACACTTTCTAGAAATATTGGAAGATCCATACAACTTGGTGAGCGTACAAAATATGATGCAAGTCGTCCCTGAAAAGCTGTCTCATACGGGGTTATATTATTCAACCCTGTGGATAATGCCAAGAGCTCCTTCCTGGAAGGTTCCCCTAATCTTACTCTTTTACTTCCACAGACAGCTTCATGTAAACGGCCATTGTGTATATCGGGTTGTATACATTGACAATGCCTACACCTAAGAAGAAAACAAATTAATAATACTTAAATAATTACAACTTCATAAATATATATATATTTACTTACAGGTAGCGTCCTCGAGCTGTACACTTCTTCTTATGAATTTGAAGATCTTTTTTATAAAAATATGTTTTTCCACAAGTGCACCCATATTTTGTACGCTCACCATGGTTTAAGGCTCTATGTATTTTGAATTGATGTGCCTTTTCAAAATTAATGTTACATTCTTTGCACTGAAAAAATAAAAAAAGAAGCTTTGTTTTATTTTATTTTTTTAGTTTACTTTGATACAGTAATGTAGGTAATAATAATGGTAAAACTTACATGAACCATGATGATGAGAGCTGTGATGTCAGCAGTGGTGGAAAAAGGAGCTTTATTTATTTTACTTTTTAGTGATTGCTTAAATTATTCTTATATGAACTTTTGAAACATTAGATAAATGCGCAAGGGGTAGATTATTGCCAAGCCTTCTTTATCACGCGATCTACAATTTTTTTATGCAATTGAATGAAGGCTTTAGGTTAATAAAAAATTAAATATTAGAAAAATAAAGCAACTAAATACAGCAAAAGTTTTGTTTTTTGCACCAGTAACGTAGGAGTTCACTCGATTTTAAAAGGAACTAAATTTGTTGCAACAAATTTAAACGTATTATAGTAATTTTAGCTTACAAAATTATCATACAGACATATATGTTCTTTAGAAAAAACTATTGTTTCACTACGATGGAGTAGCCCTCTTGAAATGCTCTATGTGTTATCATAGAATACAATTCCTCTGAACACCAATCGCAATTGTTTGCGTTATTAACTCGTGTGAGGTTCTCATTACATTCAGAGCAATGTATATTTTTAATTATATTACTAATATAAATCATGTTATGTGTACTTCTCACGTTAATAATGTCGTCTAAATGTACATTCTGACTGCAATCTAAGCACAAAACTTCATTTTCAGTCATACACATTCTTACTTTAACGCATAAATAATTTTCCAAATGTAGTTCTTGATCCATTATATGAAAAAACTTTAATTAATTTTATTTCATTAATCTACTGAAACCTATATATAAGATTTACCAAAATTTAGTTTCAAAAAAATTAATTTTTTCAAAGGGGTACTTTTTTAATTTTAATTTTATTTCATTAATCTACTGAAGCCAATATATAAGATTTACCAAAATTTAGTTTCAAAAAAATTAATTTTTTCAAAGGGGTACTTTTTTAATTTTAATTTTATTTCATTAATCTACTGAAGCCAATATATAAGATTTACCAAAATTTAGTTTCAAAAAAATTAATTTTTTCAAAGGGGTACTTTTTTAATTTTTAAAAAACCCTCTAGTTACTGGTTAAAAAAAACAATTTAGCAAAAACAAACTCTTAATCAAATTCTAAAATAAATGCATTATTTGCCGCAACCCCTTTGAAAATGAGTACAATTGACAAACTTTCATAATTTTGAATCATTTTTTTTATCTATACACTCGGAATACTTTTTGGGGAGGAAGCAATTAAATTGGCCATTTTCATCCACCAATGTCAAAATATAGCTTTTCCCAAATCTGGTTTCCACCAATTCAAATTTATCTATAGGATATCTTTTAAACTTCGTTAGTTCCTTTATCGAATTTGTAGCTTCATGTGAAACGGAGTTCAAAACAGCTTTCAAATTGTTCATCTATGAATGGAGTAAGAAAAAAAAGGTAAATTTTACCAAAAAAAAAGGAAAAAAAAGTTATACAGTATAAATCTAAGAAAACAACGTACCAAATAAAAGTACTTACTGTGGAAATTGTCGTACAGCTGCAGATGCAGTTTTATCCAAGGATAGAATAAGTCCGATCTTAAATATTGCATTTTATCCCCACTATGACTTCGTCACGTAACAAACTACCAACACCTTATTTTTATCTCCTTGTCATCACCTTATATGGTATTGATTGTACTAAAGTAATACAGGAAATGTATTTCCTTGTTGGATGTAAAAGAAGATGTGCACTTTGGAAAATGTGCACGTAATCATCTTATATTTTGTGATTATTAATTGTAGTTTTAAATACTACATTTTACCCAACCCTGATGATGTCACGTAACAAACATTGTGCGTGCACTAATATTGTTTTAAATACTACATTTTACCCAACCATGATGATGTCACGTAACAAACATTGTGTGTGCACTAATATTCATAATTTTATACCTTTTGATTACTAATTATAGTAAACGACTTTTTGCAGAGAGAGAGCGTTTGAGCGAGAGGGAGTAGAAGAGAGGGGTCCTCTCCTTTTCATAAAACCATTCTACCCACCCTCCTTTCCACCAATCACACATCTTCTTCCTCCTTGGCCGCCATGTTTACTGAGCCAAAGGCCTCCTATTTACGCTACTGGAATGGGTTAATTCAAATTAGAAAACAGGATCATCTTGATATTATTAATATTAGAGAGGTTCAGGACCTAAAGCTAATCGATAAAAATATTGATTTCGTAGAAGATAGTGCCTCTGTAATTTCAGAAGGTTCTGAAACTGATTGTACTGATAAATCTGATCTAAGTTCATCTAAAAAACGAAAAATTATGAACCTGAGAACTCGTACAATACCGACATTTTTTGAACAAAGTGCATCTTCTATGGAACCAAAAAACTGTTAACTCCAATTCAAAATAGTGCTAGTATAATCTCGGATAAGGATATTTCTAAAGATAAAATCAATAATAAAGCAATAGACTGTCAGATATATGCGCCAGATAGCTGTAACGTGCATCTGGAAACTTTTTCTCAAATACGAATCGCTTTCTGGAATATTAGAGGCATGAAAACTTTGTTCAAGTAATATTCTTCAGAATTATCTACTATGCTAGATTGTCACATTTTATGTTTTCTGGAAACATGGACTTTCACTGAGGACTTTAGTCGACCAAAGTTTTTTGAGGACTATGAATGTGTTGTTAATAGAGCTATTAAAGTCCACAACAGAGGAAGAGCCAGTGGTGGGATGATGATTCTGGTGAGAAAAAATATCCTACGATCAAATATACAAATTTTATCTTGCACTGAAAGCTGGCTTACGGTAAATTTAAAAATTTTTGATGAGATTATTGTGCTATGTGTGAATTACTGGAAACCTGGACTTGCTGATGACACCCTTTTGAACTCCTTTGCCTCTGAACTTCATGATATATCAGTAATGTTCGGCTCAAATACTGTCATCGTTGGTGGCGCTTTCAATGCCCGGATAGCAGCACTTAATTCCTTAAGTGATGAGATGTTTGACGGCTCAGTGTTGTGTGGATTTCGTTCTGTGCGTGATGATGTAGTGTCTCCGAGGGGCATAAAATTAGTGAATTTAATGGAGGAGTATGGTTATTTTGTTTGCAATGGTCGTTCACTAAGCGATTCACCAGGTAATTTTAGTTTTTTATCAGATCAAGGGTGCAGTACTATAGATCTCATTTAGTGCTCTCATAATAATTTGCAATTTATATATGACTTTGAGATTAAGAATTCTTCAGATATTTCTGATCATTTTGGCGCATTGTTAACATTAAATATTAATAATCTGGATAATTTTTCCAAAGTTGATTTATCTTCAGTGTTAGATGACAAGGGTTATACTATTATTGATAGACAAAATTTAATGTATAATTTGATATTAGGAAATGATTCTTCAATTTATTATAATAGTGAAAATCCTGATTTATTGTTTAATAATTTTAAGTGTGCTGTTCTAAATGCTATGAATTGTAGTAATATTATTATAAGGCTTCAATCTAGAAAATTTAAAATTAAAAATCAGCCATGGTTCTCCTATGAGTGCTTATTAAAGAAAAGAGAAACCTATAAATATTATAGAAATTATAGAAAAAATAAAAATCTGGACAATCACTCAATTTACCTCAAGTGTAAAAAGTCATATAGATTACTCATTAGTCAATGTAAGTCTTCTTATTTCAATAATATTAGGGATTCACTCTCTGATATTAAAAACTCGGCAGAATTTTGGAAAACCATTAATAGATTTCGAAAACGAGGAAACGTATATTGTCCCATCTCAATAGAACAGTGGGAACTATTTTATAAATCCCTGCTTCCGCCTTGGCCGGTGATAGATATAGATCTAAATTTTTTCACTGTATTTGACCCAGATTTAGATTCGGATTTTACACTGGAAGAACTAATGGTTAGTGTACAAAATTTGAAAATCACAAAGCAGCGGGTATAGATAATGTACCAAACGAGTGTTTTAAGTTTTTAAATACTCAGTGGTTACATTATTTGTTAAACCTGTTCAATGTTGTTTGGAAATATGAGACAATCCCGAATGATTGGTTGAAAGTTAAATTAAAATTTTTGTTTAATAAAATGATGTATCGGACCCGTATAATTACAGACCTATTTCTTTGGTCAACTCTGTAACAAAGTTATTTACTAGCATTTTGTACAATAGGCTTATTACCTGGGTGGAGAACAGAGGGCTGATACCCCAGGAACAGATGGGCTTCCGAAGAGGGAGGGGTTGCGGGGATGTAATATTTGCCTTGGCTGGAGCCATTAGTATAAATTTACGATTAAAGAGGAGGCGCGTGTTTGGAACATTTTTAGACTTAAAGCGTACTGTTGATTCGGTTCCGCACGCACAATTATGGAGTAAATTAAATGGTCTGGGCCTTAATGGCAAGCTATTGCGAGTGATAATGTCTTTTTATAATGGCACAAATGTTGTCATCTCGCAAGGTGATTCCTATTCTTCGGAGATTTCTTTCACTCAGGGAGTATTACAGGGTGAAATTTTAAGTCCGCTTCTGTTCGCTCTCTATATATGTGATTTGGTATGTTTCTTTGATAGTAATGGTGCTCTTGGTGTGGATATTGCTTCTAATAAAAGTTTAAACATGATCCTATATGCAGACGACATTGTTATGCTGTCTAGTACCCGAAATGATGCGTAATGTCAATTAAATTTGTTAGAAAAGTATTGTCAGCTATGGGGCTTAACTGTGAACGTTGATAAAACTGTTGTCCTCCCTTTCCAAAGAGGTACTAGACTTGGTGAAATTAAACATTTATTTTACAAGTCTTCCAGGCTAAATTTTGTGAAAAAGTTTACTTATTTGGGTGTGGTGTTTACAAGTTCCCTAAAATTTCAAACTGCATGTGAGGAGTCTATTAAGAAATTTAACATAGCTAAGTCACTTGTTATAAATATTCTGAGGAATTGCAAATCGGATACGTGGTCGTCTAAAGTTCGCTTATTTGAGCCATTAGCAGAGAGCTTCTACTTTTTGTATCTGAGGTTTGGGCTTGTGATTATTCTGATCAAATTGAAAGAGGCCAGATTAGATTCTTAAAAATTATTCTAGGTTTAACACGAACAACTCCTGACTCTTACGTTCGAGTGGAGACAGGCAGAATCCATACCAAATGGAAAATATTTAAAAGCATGATAAATTGGTATATTAAATTACTAAATATGGATTCAGATAGTTTAACCAAAATAATTTATAATAGAATGGCCGAATTAGTTGATATTAATCTCATATATAACTGGTGTTGTACATTTAAATCCTATTTAATTTATATTGATAAATTGGAGATTTTGAACATTCAAAGTAGCTCACAGTTAATACGTATTAAAAATGATTTGATTGAATCTTTCAAAAACTATTTAATATCTAAGGACATTGAGTTTGTAATGAATTCTTCATTTAATTTCCACTTCTGTTTCTGTAGTTCGTTGACATTCGGAGAAGAATATTTATTAAACAATAGATGTCATATAAATAAGATAAGGATTTTTGCACAACTGAGATTATTTAACAAAAAATACCCTTCATTATACCTGAATCTTAAAAAATATAAATTCTTTCCAGACAGTTTATGTTCTCTTTGTGCGTTAAATCATAAGATAATATCTATCACTTTCTTTTTTTTTGTAACAAGCTTGATAAGCTTAGAGAAAAATATTTAGCGAAATATATTAATTTTTCTCCTGTATCTAATGAAGAATATGTATCAATGGAAACTTTGTTTTATAATAGTGACTTTAATAAAATTAATGACATATATTTATATGTCTTAAAGGGTCTAGAAGTGAGAGCAATAAACTGTTTAAATAATTGAAACTGGTATTTTGTAAATTTAAGCTTTTTAACTTGAATGTAATTACTTGTAACATGGAAATGAAAAAGAAAGTTAATAGTTTTAGATTATTAGTCAATTATCTCCATATGTGACAGATATCAATGGCGATGATTATTTTCAGAATTATTATTAATGGCTAATGGAAGTTTATATTTTAGTTATTTCATACCTTTTGTTTATGAAGATAGGTTGTTCTTTTTATTTTGTTTTAATTTTTAAATGTTCATACCTTGTATGCGAACTGTTTACTGTTTACTTTTATATTATTTCTATCTTATGTTACGTTCCTTTTGCTTTTGTATGTTTATATTTATTGTTTGCAATGTTTGGTATACACCGACCCTTTGTATAAGATGCTATCTTGAAACAAATAAATTAATAATAATAAATTTCTTTTTCCGCGTCTAAAAAATGAATTTTTGCTTCGAATGACATGTTTGTATTACATTAGTGTTACAGTAATCGAATTTCGCTCTCACACAGCGCGGCTCAAGGACGACCCGCGTAGCGTTCCGAGCCGACTGATAAATAAGGAATGTAGGAAACAAAATCTACTTTATATTGTAGGAATTGAAGGAAACTTCCATTCCTTCATGGTTATTCCCCCGAAATAATTCCATTCTAGTTCCCAAGGAGAGTAAAAATATTTCAAATTCAAAACGACATTTTTAGTCGACTATATACAAACAAGAACAAACATTTCCGAGTTTCAAATATTTCACTACTATCCTTCCTCACTCTCGCATCAACAGTTGGTTTCAATTCGATTTTTCGGATAAATTGCATTGTTAACACATGTCATCAAAGTGAAATATTTTTTATCTTTTAAGTTTTACTGTTGTGATCTCACCGTATGAGCATGATTTACTATTGAGCCTTTATAGAAATGAACATTATTGTTCTTATAGAAATCAACTTAAATATTTGAAAATTATTAATGCACTTTCTTTCTTTAGATTACATCAATAAAGATTATATAAAACATGCCTCTAATATAGCAGAAGGAAGGAATAGGGAGTTTCACCTTCATCACACAAAAGGATTTATTTTAGTGTATTGTCTTAGTTTTATTTACATGTTAAAGAATTATTATTATGTTCATAATATCAATAATTAAAAAAGATGGTACAAAAGTAATAAACCTAAGAAAAGTATTATAATATTAAAATTAATACATTGAAGATGTAATCATTTTCAAGGCGCCCCGCCCAGACCCGCGCTTTCTGAAGATGGAAAATACTTGTCGTAAACGGTTGAAACGATTTCTTTTGGGGAAGAGACTAGCTTATCTGTTTTCTGGAAATTTTCACGCGGAGAACGATTTCGGGAAATTGGAATTTCCGTTGGGCTAAATAAGAGAACAACCATTCACCTTTTGCTTGGTGCATTTAGTGGAAGCAGAATCGTTCCTCCAGTGTTCCCCTGAATGTAAATGGATATGGAACCAAACCTACCGTCAACATTACGCATTTGCCTTTTCGTCATATTTCAACTTTGTGCACTGATAACCAGTAAATCTTGGTTACTAACATAATGGCAGGGTTCCATTGTACACTAGAATAGAATAGAATAGCGTTTTAACGAATAAATAATTACAAAAAAGTACACTTATGAGACAATGAAAGGATTATCTGTCCGTATGCCAAGTTGACCAAGTAATAAACTTAAATTTCTTTTTACATCATTAAGCACTCAACATTAAAACAGAAACCATAAACTAAACAAGTTATATATCAAAAGTATAACATGACAGGTGAAAAATAAAATATAAAATGAAACAATGGTAAACAGTAAGTTTAAATGCGAACAACTGCTGCCATATCTACTTCATTTATCAATCTGTTTCATATCTACTTCATTTTTAATCTACTCATTTTCGATTAAAAATTTTCTCTACACAGCCCCCTGCTAACCAATTGAAATAGGCCACACCGATTTCGACCGCTCAGAATGCCGTCCACTTTCTCCTCCATAAACCGCACCTTCCCCAACCATCTCACTCTATATTCATTAAAAATGGGACATTCCTTATGAAGGGTACCCATTTTCTATCAGCCGCAAATTGCATGGAGTATGCACACCAGCCACGGCACCAAAAGGTTTATAATTTAAGTCCAACAATTGACATCTCGCCCGCAACAACACTCTCATAAACCTAAAGACTTTATATCTAGATCTGAACATTGATATTAATTCTGCTTCTAGCTGTAAAAGTGTATTTGGACAGGGATAATTTGATCGAAATCTTGCAACCGATTATAATATGTATAGCTGACTTACATCTGACTGGGAAATCCGTCAACATCCTTGTAAATCAAACGAAAATTCGTAACTTACTGGATCGGTATGTTTATTCAATGTCTTGAGGAACGTTATCAATTTATCTTATCATTTCTTCTGTGATCATTTATTTTGTTAACAGTCTTATATCTACTTGTGTTTACAGATTGGAACAACTTCGCCAACAAGAGTTGGAAGATCCCCTATATGCAAGCCAGATCACCAAAGCAGATAGCTTTATTAAAACCATGGTTTATTACATAAACTTTTATTTCTATTTGATTCCATTTTGTTCTGCATCTTTCAACTGTATCAGTGATTACTTATCAGCGGCTGAAAATCCTACTTTATCTCTGCCGGTATAATGCACAGTTATTTTTCCTATTTCAATATGTTTGATTTGCATGTTATTAAATATCCAGTTAATTGTATTAATGAATTTTCATGTTCCAAAGAACAGAGCGAAATTGAAGTATGTCGGCTGATCGATTGTGCTGAACTCTAGTAATAATTGGACTTATCCAAGTATAACTCCTTTCTGCGAGTTATATTAATGAAAACTAGATATTTGTGAAAATTGGATGTTGTGATTGTTTCACACCAGTTTTTTAAAGTTTCCCTTACTCGTAGTATGAGATAGTATTGTGATCGAATCGAATTTTTTAAATTGAGTTTTCACCGGAAATCACATGTTTTAAGATCACAGAAATACAAAAAAAAGTTTTTAATAAATGGTGCGAGCGAGAGTGTGTATGTGTGTATTTTTTTTTTTTTTATATTTATTTTTTTTTGTTTGGCATTAGCGTTTCGCCATACAGCCAGCGCTCATAAATCGACGGTTTCGTTATGTGAGAGCCCACTATGCCCCTTAATCCATATGAAATTTACAGAGATATTTTCGTTTTTTAAAATACTAATTAACTCCAAGATTTCTGTTAAAATATGATTTGGGAGAGGTGAGTGCAGAGAATTTTTTAATTTAATTAGACCGCTAAGGCTATCAGATAATATTAAGTAATTTTTAGGAGGTAGGAGCTGTATATATTGGAGAGCCAGGCGAAGGGCAATGAGTTCCGCGGTAAATACTGAAGTATGCATTTCTTTTATCTTTAGGCAGTGCAGATAAATTTTCACTCTGAGTGATGTTTATACTACTGGTCAAGGATTCAAAATTTACAGAATACACAGGCAATTTATTACTGGAATGGACTATGTCACGGAAGCAAGATGCTCTTATGAGGCTATCTGTAAGCTGTGGAGGATTCTTTTTGTTCCAAAACCTATAAGTCAGAACCTTAGTATTTACTTGACAAACTTTATCGTAGGAATCCGGGCTGCTGTTCATCAGTTTGAAAACAAAACGGTCAGATAGAAATTCAGCCCTGAGCAAAAGTGAAAGCTCGCCAGCTTCTACTGAAATAATAACTGTTGGAGTGCTCTTTAAAAACCCTAAGCAAGTTCGAATGCACTTGTTCTGAACAATTTGAGCTTGTTTTATCGCAGCTTTCTTAGCATTTGAATAGAAAAAACAACCGAAGTCCATGATTGCTCTGATGGTGGCTCTGTCAGTGGCGGCTCGTGACTTGGATATGTGGGGGTTCAACTTCTTTTTTTTAATACTTACATTACCTATCATAATTAGTAGCTTGGCTAGTTAGAAATCATGAAGTAAGCCAGGAGCCAGGTAAAAACTTGCATCCCTCTTCTACAATTAAATATGTTAAATTAATAATAAATTTATTAGGGAAGGGATTAGCTCAGTAGATAGTGCATTGGACTCCCACGCGGAGGACTTGGGTTCGAGTCCAGCTGTGTTGCCTTTAGGTTTTTCTTCCTAGGAGCCCTTACAGGACACTGTCCGGTGATGGGCAGTGTTATCTGTAACGAGAGAACACCATCCGGAGGCCGGCCGGCAGAAGGCTCGGGCGCCAATGACCATTCTCAGTTCTCAAAATTATAATTGGCAAATTTTATAGTTTGTGTACAAAATTGAATGAAATTCTTCGAAAACTAAAAAAATGTTCAGTAATAGCGCACTTCCGGTTTACTATTTTCTTGAAACTCAGAATTTTGGCCATCTATTTATTTCTAATTAATTTTGTTTGGATGATAGAATTGTATAATCAAATATGAGAGCACTTTAGAGAATAATATAACCCCATCCTTCCCCTAAAAGTACCCTTAAATGAATTTTACCAGACAAATGTTTCAAATAAAACTTATAGATCTTTGTATGTTTAGTTTATGTAAGAAGATTAAGAGAATTGTAGGAGCAATTCTTGAGAAAATGGCGAAAAAGTGAAAAAATCATTTAGTAAAGTGGTAAAGTAAACGCACTTCCGATTTTTTAATCCAAACTCGGAATTTCAACAACATATTATATTCTTATTAATATTATTTAGATAACAGAATTCTATAGTGAACCGAAATAGAACTTTAGATTGAAACCTAAACCAACCCCTCCTTAAAAACTGCCGTTAAATGAATTTTTTCGGAGAAATGTTTCAAATAGAAGTTGTAGATCTTTGTATGTATAATTCATTTACCAAATTTCAAGAAAATCGTCGGAGCCATTTTTGAGAAAATTGCAAAAAAGTAAAAAAATCAACTAGTAAAGTGGTACTTCCGGTTGAGGAATTTCGACAGATAATGTAGGGTCAGATTTCATGGTGATACCTAAACGGAATATTAAGTTTCAACTTTCTACGGTTTTTCGTTTTTGAGCTATGGTGTCCACATCATACACACACACACACACACACGCACTGTGAACATTTGCTAAAAACAACTTTTTTAACTCCGGGTAAGATCGGGTAAGTTCGTTCGTAGATCGTAAATAATGTTCATCTTGCAAGAATCCCCCACTCTTTTTTAAAAATGTTAATAAAAATATACACTTTTCTATACTAACACAAAGAAATTTCATATATATATACTAAATTCTCCAGCGCGACTCCCAACTGTGAACCCCCAACGTCCTACTTTTTATACATCTCCTGATATGTGCAGCATTATACCTACAATCGTACAAAAATGCAAAATACATTTAACAACATATTAGAGTGACCTCCTATACTGATATACTTTCCTATTCTTTTATTTCTAATTCTCCTCGGATTTGACAAACAAATTATTTTTTTTTCATTCACATCATTCCATTGATTCGTTTTTTTACATGGATTTTATATCAGGCAATATATACTATATTTACTGTGACTAAGGTTTGAAACTAATATAAATAAAAATGAAAATATTTTTTGAAATTGAAATATGAAATAAAAATAAGAGAAAGTAATAAACATATGATGATAATTTGTTACTTTTTATTATTTTCAAATAGCTGGGGGGTTCAGTCGCGCAATCGCGAATACCAGGAGCCGCCACTGGGCTCTGTAAAACATTAAGGAAACCTCTGTGTCTGCACCCCAACTTTTGTTTGAGATTGCTCTCAAAACATTATAATTTCTCTGTTTTTTCCACCATCTTATTTATGTGGGGTTTCCAGCTTAAGGTTTTATCGAGTGTAAGTCCGAGGAATTAGCCGACGTAGTGAAAGGAAGGTTCCATTTGCCAATTTTAATTGAATTAGGTAAGCCCAATCTCAAAATATAAAAGTTTTTAAAATAAAAGTTTTTTGCTCTGAGATCGTGAGACCATTCTCAAGTGTCCATCCACTCAGATTTTCAGCAACTTTATGCAGTAACACCTTACACTCATTTACTGTAGTTCCGACGACGTAAATACAAACGTCGTCTGCGTATTATAAGATTTTTGCCCCGGGAGGAAGCGCACTTTCAAGATCCGACACGTAAATATTGTAAAGAGTAGGGCTTAAAATTTATTTGGTAGACCTATCAACTTCATTTTATTTATCAATATAGGCATCTGGACGGAGTCATAGGCTGAGGAGAAATCTATAAATATAGCAAGCATGATCTTATTGCAAGTAAAAGTCTGATAAATGTGTGTTACTAAATGAGTATGACTGTTAAAAACTGATTTACCCCGGCGAAATCCGAACTGAGAATGTGGTAATTTATCGTGATGCTCTAGCCACCATTCAAGTCTACCTTTAATTAGCCTTTCCAGTGTTTTGAACAAACATGAAGCTAGAGATATGGGGCGGTATGAATTACAATGATTCTTGGGTTTGTGAGGTTTCAGAATTGGGCAGACTACATACTCTCTCCATTGTTCTGGAAAAGTGCCTGTTTTCCACATATCATTGAATAAATTCAATAAAATAGTTTTAAAAGAATCAGGAAGATGATTTATCATTTTGTAATGTATTTGGTCACAACCCGGAGCAGTATTGGAACTTTTTTTAATTACCGAATTTAATTCTTTCCTGGTGAAAGGTTCTAAAAGGAAGTGTTTTTCTTCGTTAATTTCTATATTTAGACTGTTTTGCACGAAAGGAGGCGCCAGCACTGATAGGAAGTCAAAAACTCATTCCCCCTCTGTTATTGGTGTGTAATTATTCGTATTAGTTAGTGACCTAATTTTTTTCCAGATTTCTGATATAGGAAAGCTTTTATTTAATGAAGAACAGAAAGATTTCCAGCTCTCTTTTTTCTTTTTTCTTAATATTAGTTTTGTTACTGCTACTTGTTTTTTATAATGAATAAAATTATCCCAAGTAGGGGTGTGTTTGTAATTTATAAGGGCCTGTTTACGTTTTAGGATATTTTCAGTGCATTCATCATCCCACCAACATTTACTATTAATGTGCTTTATTTGTTTGTTCTCCGGTATTGCCACTTTGTTAGCTGTATTTAGAAGGGATATAAATTCGCTATAAGTAGGGTTGTCTGAGATGGTTGTATGAGTAGATAAGGTAGTTTGGAATGTGAACCAAACAGCTTTTTTAATGTTCCATTTGCTGAGTGGTTTAATTTTTACATAATGTGCATATTTCCTATTTGATTTAATAATAATTGGCAGATGGTCAGATCCCAACGCGTCACATAAGATATTCCAGGAAAATTCTGAAGCTATTTGTGCAGAACACAAAGTTAAATCTAGAGCAGAGGTATTCTTTGTGTTATTTTATTTACAGTTGTCGGTGAGCCGTCATTTAAGACAAGATAAACAAGATTGTTGTCTTGTATAACTTCAAGAAATACTCGACCTTTTCTCTCAGTATAGCTAGAACCCCAAACTGTGTTGTGTATATTAAAGTCCCCAGCAAGTATGAACGGTGGCTTGATGTTTTTTATAAATCTATCCCATTCACTATATTGAATATTATTATTTGGATTATTATATACTGAGATAATAGAAAGACTAGAATATCCTTAAAATAAGGAATAAATATACCAACGCTCATTAATCCTTTTATTTGATATAGATTATCTATTTCTTTATACGGTATTCTTTCCTTAATAATAATCGCTGTGCCCCCCTTCCCATCGGCTCTGTCTTTTCTAATTAAATTAAATCTAGAGAACTTTATTGTTTTATCAGGTTTAAACCAAGTTTCACTGATAAGAGCTACGTTTATGTTTTCAATTAAACAGGCACATCTCCAAACTCGATTTGTTAGAAACCGCCGATCTCGCGTTCCATTGCAGAATTTTGAAATTTTCTTTATCAGAGGCCATCATTTCCACTGAAGATGAATAAGCAAATTAGAGGCCGTTCAGCAACAAATAATAACCTTAGTGTTAGTACATAAATCTGCAGCCATAATAATGTAAGGTAGTTTTATGATAGTTATTATTTAAATTACTTAATTTAAGTTTTGAATGCATCTTTATATTTAACTGAGTATATTTTCTGTTATATGAATTAGTGTGAATATTATAAAAAACGAATCGCCAATTTATATATAGGCCTGCAAACCTATATAATATATATGACAAATAAGCACACAGAAAGGCGTCTGAATAGAGCGTTTGCATATTATAGCAGTGATTTGGATTGTACATAATTGTTTTTTTAATGTTCGCATTATTCTAAGTTGGATAGAGATTCTAAGCTAAATTATCAGTGCTTCTATTCTTTCTTTTATTACATCTAATAATTCAGACTCTTTAAAATGGCCCTTTCTCAATTGAAATTTTATGTTCTTGATTACTGACAAAACGATTTCGCACACTTGATCTTTTGTACTCTCTGAGATTCTTCTCGTACTTCCCTCTGGCCTATACGGTATGTTTTTTGGTGTTGGCGTCATAATCAATTGCTCTCTAATTTGAGACTGGATACTTTTGGCGGGGAATTATGCCTAGATCTCTTTACGCTAGTTTGTTTTTCACCGATGCGAGCGTAGTTAGCTCTGGGCGTATGACTTATAAGTGGAAATTATTTTAACGAAGTTACTTGAGGTATGCGAGTTGCCTTTGCGAATGTCCGAGCCCCAATGCGATCTTTCGCTTCGACATATTATATGTTCTCAAAACACAAAATATTTTTAATTTCTTTTTATTTTTCATATTCGATGCATACTTTATA
>JAAEAF010001746.1:0-24125 GCA_011037195.1 Triatoma infestans
ATTTAGTGCTAGAAATTGTCATATTTTTCCCTATCGCAAAATCGATTATCCTAATACCATTATCGTTGCTTTGTTCGTGCAAGCTGTGCCTTCCTATAAATGGAAAATAACATTCTTCTTGGCCAACTTTTGCATTTAAATCTCCTAATATAATTTTTATGTCGCGTTTTGGCAGCCTGTCGTATAATGTTTCAAGTTCCCCATAAAATATATCTTTCACTTCCTCATCCTTATCTTCCGTTGGAGCGTGTACATTTATCAGTGAGATGTTGAAAAATTTTGACTTCACTCGTAGCGTAGACATTCTCTCATTAATATTAGCAAAACTAATATCCTGCATTTAACTTTGTTATTCACAACGAATCCTGTACCAAACTGTCCTTTCTTACTAGCACCATGGAAAACTGTGTACTCTCCTGATCTAAATGATCCTTCCTTCGCCCATCTAATTTCCTGGAGTGCTGCTATCGCAATACCGTACCTATCTAGCTCCTCTTTCAAGTTTTTTAATGCACCTGATCTTCCCAAACATCGAACATTCCAAGTCGCTAACCAAAAGAAATTTCCATGTCCTCGCCTAGATCGTACCTTTTTGACTATCGGGATCATATTTACTTCCGGATTCTTAACAATACTGTTTTTTAAGAGATAGGGCTGTCAACCCTATGCTCAACCTCCGCTACTTTGGAGGGCCTAGGATTTCAGGGGTTTACTCCCCCGGCCTATAGGCCTCAAATTAGGTACGGTAGTCCTAATTTGTGTACTGTTTGTGCCTTTATAGAAGATGTAATGTGTATGTAGTGTGCATATGTGTGTGTGTACTGTTCTGGTGAGTGCGCAAAGTATACTGAGCTCAGGTTACCCCGTGGGGTCGCTAGTCCCCAGATAGTTGCTTGCGTCAACTACCCCTTGCGGGTTATAACTATTGTTACAGTTGTAAATTTCAATAACAAAAAAAACAATCAACAGTGCCATTATGCAATTAATAATTTATTATTTTTTTCAAACCTACGTCTAATTAGCATAGCATTACCTGGACTATCATACTTTTGTGTTGCATATTAATGTCGCACAGGTCTTGCATAATAGTTGACTCATCTATCTGTTATGGTGGAAATTGTTTTGCATTTTCTTTTTTTTTTTTTGGTTGAAGGTTTTTGTAATTAATTTTACAAAGAACAGACCGTACATGATGATATTATTAATTTTGGGAACATTATCTTTGATGTATTTGTTAATTAATTTGATAGAGTTTAATTTTTTGTTTTGTTTAACCTCTTTAAGTTAATTAATTTACTACAGAAGAGATGTCCTAACTTTCTCTAACTTTTTTCTGACTTCATCAGAATATATTGTAGTGTCAGAAATTTTCTTAATTGAATTTTCACAGGTAATATATATATTTTATAATATTCTAGTATGAATAAATGTTATTGGCGGATTTCTGTGTGTGAACAAAAATATTTCAAAAACAAAGTAATTACATGAAGTTCAATCTTGATATTCCGTTTATTATTATCACCGTATTTGACCCTAAGCTTTCGATAATTTTACTGGATCTGCGTCTTTACTTCGTATACTTTCTAAGATACCCATCACAGTCTGAGCCGTCTTCCAATTCTGTCCCAATGGTGTTCTATTGGACTTAGATCTTTGGTAAGAAACCAAACGTCGAATCCCAACATCGTGTAAGTACTCAAGGACAACTCGAACAGTGTTACATCTGGCATTGTCATGCATTAATAGAAAATCATCACCGACTCTGTTAGAAATTGGCACAACATATCGCTGAAGAACCTCTTCAAGGTACATCCGGGCATTTAGCGTTTCCCATTTTCCACGATATGTAAGCCTGTACGTTCGTCAAAACTTATGCCTCTCCAGGTCATAACACCGCCTCCACCAAAAGCCACTCTTGGAGAAATGTTAGCCATCTCACCTTGAGCCTCTAAAGTCTCATCCTTCCATCAGAAGAATGTAGGGTGAATCTCGACTGTAACAGCAACTAAAAGAGCAGAGAAAGAGAAACAAAATGTCAGGACCACTCTCACGGATTAGAGTGAGAGAAACCATATAAATACAGCGACGGGCCACAGAGGAGATATAGTTCAAATTAGTTCAGAAGATAGTTCACCAGTCACAACTGTTCATTACCACTCTACCTTAATCTACCATCTTTACTGCAAAGTCCAAGCAGTCAGTGTAACTCATTATTATATGACAGTGTTAGGCGAGTCTTGTTAATTTCATCAAACCAGACCAATTCTCTGCAACTAACCCCATTATATCGACTCGTCTGTGAATAAAACACGTCTCCAATCCTCTGTTGTCCAATTGACATTTTCTCGTGAATATTGCAGTCAGGCGTCTCTATGTGCTCTGGTGAGAAGACGGCCAGTAGCAGGTATCCTGGAAGCCAAGTTTGCTTCATTTAACCTTTTTCTGACTGTCCTACTTGAAATATGGACATTATGGACATCAGTGTGATGGATGCAAGAAACTTGAAATAATATTAAATTATAAATAAATCGAAATTAAGAAAAAGATTTACATTCCCTTGCAAAAGGACAAGACCAGGTATACAAGTCCAGTTACTCGTACGGTTCAAGAACAATTATGGCATTGTACTGTACTACCCCTTCTTCTCACAAGGGGGAAGCCCTTTTCGCTAAAACGCTCACGCCACAAGCTACCTACACACATCATCACACCAAAACATTCTTTTTTTGTTTTTTTTTTTTTTTTTTTTTTTTTTTTTTTTAATAAAATAAATATATTTTCTAACTGAATTTAAATAAGCTTTATAATATCACAGCGATTAAGTATAAATCAATTAATTAATCTAGATTAAATGCCAAACTCTTATGTTTTAACTTATAACTTGATACTGGTATAGGATACTGGTCTGATGCTTTCAACTTGGTAGCTAGAACGAGTCTGTTCTAAAATATCTCTTCTCTTTGTTTCTTCAATTCCTCCCCTGTGAGAAGAAGGGGTAGTACAGTACAATGCCATAATTGTTCTTGAACCGTACGAGTAACTGGACTTGTATACCTGGTCTTGTCCTTTTGCAAGGGAATGTCAATCTTTTTCTTAGTTTCGATTTATTTATAATTTAATATTATTTCAAGTTTCTTGCATCCATCACATCAGCGATCAAATGATTTAATTGATTGCTAGTGATGAACCTGTTCTGTAAGACATCAGATGGAATAAATCTTCATCTGTCCGGTTGTACTTCTAGGGCGGCCCGTAACTTGCGTCGGGAATGGCTATCAGTCTTCCTATGCCGTGCTAAAATTCTGTAGACAGTGTATTGGCTCATTCGTAGTCTCTGAGCAATTATTGCTTGATTAAGCCATTCCTCATGTAATGTCACCACACGTACTGCAATTTCTACCGAATACTTACCATGAAGTGGCATGTTAAGAACAAAAAGCGAAAAAAAAAAAGAACTTATAATAAAAAAACTAAACACAAATGTGTAAGACAGAGAAATTACCAAAGCAGTGAAAGTGAAGAACTGGAATTATTATTGTATTTTCAAGAGTTCAAAGAATTAGTCACTTAAAAATATAAACAAATAGTTCAGTCACTTATTTCTCGTTTGTTCAGAGTTCATTTACAACGATTGTATAAAAAAAACAAATACAGTAATAGACTGTAACTTCAAATTACATCATTTTAAAATTTTATACAATACTTTTGTCCAACAGTTTATGCAATATATAAATTGTTGTGTATGTGTGTTTTAACAAAATATCTCAAATACGAAAAAGCACTAAACTTGGTATTCCGTTTAGATACGATCACCGTATTTGACAATAAGGTTTCAGGTATAATCCACCAACCGGATGTGCGACTTCACTTCGTAAACTTTCTACATAAATACTTATCACTTTTATTTGAAAATAAACTTCAATTGATGACAACCGATATAAATTGATTTCTGTTAAGTTTTATCTAAAGTATCACTTCAGTACAATATGTAGTTCTAACACCTATATTATATAATATGTATTTTAAGCATTGGTAGAATACGAAATTTGTAGAAAATCGGTGCTATTTTAGAGAATAGGTTTTTGATTGAGTAATTTGGAATTTACTCGAAAACGACTAGGTATAACGATTTTTTTAAAGCTTGGAATGCTAACTGTACAGATAATAAACCTATCACTTTTTTTTTTTAAACATCCCTCACCCCCAAATACATTTTCTCAGAATTTGTGGAGCTGAATTTCAAATGTTATAGGGAGCAGTCGAGATTTTTTTTTTTTTTATTTCGGTTGGCAGCAGTGGCTAAATTGTTAATCCTTGGCTTAATGTAATTGCTTAATGTAATACCAATGATTTATTTGGATTTAGGAAAACCTTTCTTTTCTCTTTTTTTGAGAGAAACAGTTAATTCCTGTTTTTTTTTTTGTCATTTACTCAAAAATGGCTTGAACGATTTTCTTCAAACTTGGTATATCAACTACACATACTAACAACTACAACTTTTATTTGCAATATTTCTCCGGGAAAATTCATTTAAGGGCACTTCTGGGGGAGAGGTGGGGTTAGGTTTTCATCTAAAGTGCTATTTCAGTTAATTAAAAAATTCTATCATCTAAATAATGTTAATTAGAATTGAATATGTTGTTGAAATTCCAAGTTTTTTTTAAAAAAAAATTGGATAACCGGAAGTGCGTTTACATTACCACTTTACTAAATGATTTTTTTTTCACTTTTTCGCGATTTTTCTCAAAAATGTCTCCGACGATTTTCTTTAAACTTCCTGTATAAACTACACATACAAAGATGTACAACTTTTATTTGAAACATTTCTTTGGAAAAATTCATTTAAGGGCACTTTTAGGGGAGGGGTGGGGTTATGTATTTCTCTAAACTGCTATCATAGTTGATTATACAATTCTACCATCCAAACCAGGAAAATTAGTAAACCGGAAGTGCGCTTTTACTGAACAGTTTTTTCAGTTTTCGACAAATATCATTAAAATTGGTACACAAACTACAAAGTTTGTCAATTATAATTTTGAGAACTGGAGTAAGTGAAGTTGTGTGAGTGTTTCACACCAGATTTTTGATGAAATAGATTTGATCCTTATGAAATGTGATTAAATGTTATGTTTAAGTGATGCTAAAGGTTATAAACTCAGATAACTGCTTTACTAAATGATAGGTGGGAGAGTGTTGTATAAAGCGCGGCCAGTGTAATTAAAGTGAACTAGTAATGAGGTGTTGGCTGTAAAGCACTGACTATAACACCGCTGTTATCTCAAATTACACCCCCTAGCATAAGCTAGTCTGGCTAAACAAGCCACCAATCAACTATACATTTCGTTTTGTCTCAATATATCAGTTCATCTCCCTTTAGAGCTACTCCTTTATAGTTTAAATTAAATGTATTTATACGATGAAATATTGACAGTTAAAATTAATTGATCATTTGATTGTGTTTATTATAAAGTATTGATGAAAATATTTGATTAAAATTTTTGGAAGCAAATCTGGTTCAGTAAGCTTCTTTCTTTCTTTTTATCCTACGCCCACCGTGAGCGTAAAAGCCATCTGGCGTCTTGCTGCCCAATATCTATGAACCAACGTGCCTTGCTGGGTGTTCTTTTGAATGTTACGGAAAGCTGGACATTGCAGTAAATGCTGCACGTCCATTTCCTCCAAGTGACATGACGAGCATAAAACGGGTCGGTTACCCATATTTTTTTTTAAGGTGCCTACTTAGGTAGTCTTAGCCCGTTATTAGCCTAGAAAGCGCCCATTGTTTCTCGCCACGTCAAATTTAGGAGGATTTGCCGTCCCCTTCCTTTGTCATCAGAAGCTCCCATTTTTTTCCTCTTGTGGGATGCTTCCTGCCTCATGTTCACTTTAATCTTCATGACAACAGCAATTTGTCTCTTCGCTGTTTGCAACGAAATGGATGGATCTAGCTGATACTTTTTTTTTGCACCTGCACGAGCTTGTATATCTGCCTCCTCATACCCGCGGATTCCACAGTGACTGGGTATCTATTATAAACTAAACTACAATCTAATTGGTTATAAATTTGTCATCTAGGTTCTGACCAATTTCGAATTCTCATCCAATGTCAATCAATCAATTTGTTTAAGGAGTTGACTTCCCCTAATTCGTTTGTATCACGCATCACACTGATTGATTATTTGATTATATGGCTGGTTATAAATTTGTTTAGCGCACTCGCCTTTTGTGCGAGAATTCAGCGTTCGATTCCCGTGAAGGCAAAGTCGGTGTTAACCCAGCATCGTTATAAAAAGTGGGAAGCTACAGTTAGTAGCACCCTAGGTAGCCGGTTGGAACTGCCGCGTGCTTACCACATGCCCCCCTATTAATCGCCAACTGGCAAGCCTTGGCCCTTCAAGGGCTGTTGCGCCATAGGTTTTATATATATATATTAATTTGTAATTATTTGAGCTGACTGTTACTCAGGCTCTGTTGGCTTTTTAAAGCGTATTGAATCTAGTAAAAAAAACAAACAAATTGACATCAACAAATATATCTTATTTAACAGTAGCGGAATATGGTGGTTTATGGTCGGTCAAGTAAATAAAGGCACAAAAATTACTACTTGTACTTTCCACAATTTTATATTTACTCACTTGTGAGAAGGAAATATATATGTAGAGTGACTGAGCAGAAAGTGATGATGTTTTTGATCTATCTAGAATGGAAGCGATGCTGAAGTTAGTCATCTGAAACATGTTGTGGCTAGCTTATAAAACCTTCCTTGTCCTAATAGTCGACAGCTGGTGACGATAGCTTGTAGAAAACTTCATGGCCTGTAAAAATGATTTCGGCAGACTGTGAGTTGAGTCAAATAATTACTAAAGTTAAAGCAGTTTCTTGAATTACTTTTTGAGAGCTGTGTTGTCTACTCACAGCAAGCTTTTGAATGCATGGCCGGCTTGTTTTCTTCTTGTTAGCTTGTTCAAATTTCTTCAAGTGTTGCTTTAGCTCTTCAACTAAACCATCCAGTTGCTTGCTTTAAAACCTTTAAGGTTAATCTAACGATTTTTTATTCTCCTAGCTCATGGTGGGAGTTAGAGACAGCTTATATAGATTGTCTTCTAGGCTATTAAAGTTGTATTCCATTCGTTCATATAGAGCAGTGGGGGCGTGAAAGAAGGGTAGTGCGTAGTTGAAGTGCGCTGGAGATGGTAGCGCTTTAACGCTTGTTATGGCTGATATTGAGAACATCATGTTCATCTCATGCGTGGCTTTCCCCTCCCCCTCCACAAGTTCTTGATTTCAATACATATACAAGAATATCAAGAATTCGAAAGCAATTAATTTTCAATTACAATGACCAAATTCCCGTAAAATGAAAAACTTCTCTTTGGAAAAGAGTTACCGTTATGAGATATGCAGTCGATAATTAGGATATCGCGAATTCAGAATTTATCATAACTATTAAACGTTTGTCCTATATCCATATTTAGATCTTACGAAAATTTTTAAGTTATATGTTCTTTAGGAAAAAGACAATAAGATATTCCAAGCTTTTTCAAACATTTTCAAACTTAAATAAGACTTTTCACAGGTCAATGTAATTACTTACTTTAAACAAAAAACAAACAAATAAACAAACAAAAATCCATAAATCTCTGAAAACAATTTTAACAAGCAAAGTTTTCAAATGAAACGTTGATAGTAATAAAGTTCAGTTGAAAGTTAATTTTGTACAAATATTTATGTTGTAAGAGTAGGTAGTGTCGTCGTTAGTCTCTCTCTAATTGATAACTAACAAGGTTAGCTTTAATTAATCTAAAAGAGGTATTCAGTGTAAAGAAAGATAAGTAGGTTCTTGTTAGCGGTTAGAGGTTTAAACAAAAAAAAAACCTAGGATTGTTAACATAATTTTTTTGGCTTATTTTTCTGTTCTGTCAGATTGTCCCAATTGAGTTATCACATTAAATATTCTGTTTGAACGCTCCACCTAAATGCTGCTCAGCATCTGAGGTTATTGGCGCCTCCAATAACGAGAGTGTTCTCTCGTTACAGAAGACACTGTCCATAACCGAGTGTAATAGGATCCAAAGAGAGGATCCATAGCAGAGAAAGAGAGACAAAAATGATAGGACCACTCTCTCGGACTAGAGTGGAAGAAACTGCATAAATACAGCGACGGCAGATAGATATACAAACAGAGTTCACTCGACAGTCACAACGTGTCATTAAAATAGAAATTCTACGCAGCATTATGAACATTGGCAAGCTAAGCTCTTTATTACCTCTCAAGCCGAACAATATCATATTGCTGTAATAAATGATAATATCACTGTAATAAATGGTAGAGATATTAACTGTGCAAATGTGTTAGCAACCAAATCAGGAAATGATACGACTCCGAAATGTTTCCCACAATAAAGTACAATGACTGTGTCAGCATCTAGCCGAATGCAACTATTTGAAAGGATAGAAAAGCATACGTTGTGAGTAGACTTTTATTTACTACCATAATCATGAAGGAACTGACAGCATAGAACAGGGCGGAAGAACTCTGTTCTATATCTATCTCCCGTCGCTGTATTTAGTTTCTCCCACTCTAGTCCGAGAGAGTGGTCCTGTCATTTTTGTCTCTCTTTCTCTGCTATGGATCCTCTCTTTGGATTCCATTACACCGAGCAGTGAACCGGCTCCTAGGCTAGAAAATCTGCTGGACTACTGGATTCGAACCCGGGACAAGCCCTGCCTTACAAGTCCACTGAGCTAATCTTACCCACCCACCACCTGTTTAGTTATTTGCAACTTTATTTAGTAAACATTTCAAGCTTATACAATATTTGTCAAATAAAATTGTGATAATTGCAATAAAGGTAACACAGTTCAGATTTTTTTTTTCGATTTCGGTTGGCAACAGTGACTAAATGGTTAATCCTTGGCTTAATAATGTAATTGCTATTTTTATCCCATTCATTTATTTGGATTTAGGAAAACCTTTTTTTCTATTCTCTTTTTTTGAGAGGGTCCGATGCATTGAGATCTTTACGATCTATTGCGCAAAGCCCCCTGGGTGCGGCAGGCTGCCTACAGTACCTAAACAGATGTCCCAGACGAACACTGCCTTCAACACCTCCATCAGGTTAAGAACACTAAGGAATCCTAATAACCGGACGTGCTCTAGGGAGGTTATATTCCTCTCCTCCTCCTGGTAGATTGTAGATTGTTGTAAGGGATTATTGCACTGCGACCTGAAAGATCTATTGTGTCACCCCAGAGTCTTCTCCAATGCACAGCCAAGCAACGTTCTCTGGCTACAGACAACCCTGCCCTTCACCGGACAATTAGTTGTAGAGGCTCCTAGGAAAAAAAAATCTAAGAGTAGAATGCTGGATTCGAACCCAGAATCTCCGCGTTGCTATCCAGCGCGTTACCACTGAGCTAATCCCTTCCTTCTCCCTTGGCTTTCGCCAATTAACTAGGCGCGGAAACCCAAGTTTGTGTACTGTGTTTGTCCTTGTCTGTAAAGTGTAGAGTGTATGTAGTTTAATTGCATTGAGTACTGTTCTGATGAAGTGTATGGAGTACTGAGCTGTGGTAACCCGTGAGGACGCTACTCCCCAAGTAACTGCATGCAACAGATACCCCTTCGGGCTCTCTTCCTGGTAACTACCTAGGTTCTTAAATCTTCTCTGGGTGGAGATGTAATGGAATTTCCTCCATCTCCCTACAAAATCAGCATGGCTGTCACCCACCAAACCCAGCTTCATCAGGTGTCCTCTTAAGTCGACAATGCCCCAAGTATCTAGGTGCTTAAATTCTCTGGGGGGCCGCCTCGCAGTCTGTTAGGAGATGTAATGGAGTTTCCTCTATCTCCCCACAGAATCTGCATGGGCTGTCACTCATCAAACCCAACTTCATCAGATGTCTTCTGAGTCGACCATGCCCCGTGAGGAAACCCATAAGAATGTGAAGTTCCCTTAAACTGATATTCACTACAATACATCGCACAACATGCGAACTATTGGTTGGATATACGAGTCCCGAGATCAGCGGTTTTTAATCTTCTGGAAGGATTAACAGGGTTAATGAGTGAGGGCAGTTTTTGGTTAAGAGAGTGGGTTACGAACGGGCAGATTTGAATTTTTTTTATAACGGGATGTTTATTAGCTGCTGGACAAAGGAATTTTAAGATCTGTGTAGGCGGGTTAGATTGGAGACGTAGTAAGGAGCATTGATGATTTTCTAAAAGACTTTGGACTGGAGGATTGGATATGGTAGTACTGGGAGTGCTTAGTTGAATCAGGTACAACTTACATTCAATAAGGGGAAGTTGGAAGAGAGCTCAATTCAGTAGTAACTCTTCAATGATTAAAAATACCGGTGTAAGCAAAATTTTTCCAATGCTTAGGACAAAGGATAGAACCAAGGAAAAAGATTTTTAACCTTATTATTTAATTAATAAAAAACACAATATGTCAAGGGGAATCATTCATTTATTTTTTCATTAATTCCAGTTTGTAACATGTAATATATGAATTATATAATTTATGTTCTCATATTTGATCATTTGAACATTTTAAAAGCAGAAAAGAAATGACATTTTTTTTCATGGTAATGGTTTGAAATGTTTAACATGATGTGATTCATCAGATGGTGAAAATGATAACATTGAACGTTCAGTATTTGTACGGTTTTCTTCCATCCAACCAAGTCCTCCCATTACGCCCATTACTTTTCTGAAACAATTAGAATATATTTATGGCCATAATAAATTGGTTATTTTATTGTTACATTAATTTTTTTTTTTTTAAATTTAAGGCGCGTCTACATCTATGGTTAGTGGCGCCCGGAGCCTTCTCAGTGCGCTGCCAGCCTCCGGACAGTGTTCTCTCGTTATAGACTACACTGTCCATCACCAGACAGTGACCTGTAGAGGCTCCTAGGAAGAAAAAATCTAAAGGTAGCACAGCTGGACTCGAACTCGGATCCTCCACGTGGGAGTCCAGTGCGCTAACCACTTAGCTATTCCGTTCCCTGTGTTACATTAATGCGAACGTGTTGCAGACAGTCAAGCTTTGGACTAGCTAGTGTTGACATCGTGAGCTCTATGTATAAATTATAACAACTTTTTCATAAAATGAAAGCTTTTTTTCTCTTTAATTTTATTTATTCTATTTAATTCATATTAAAAATTATATTTTCTAATAAAAGTGTAGTGATGTTCTGAATCCTCCTCTTGGTAGTTAAAACCTGCCCTTTATATTTGATTTCTAGAAGGGGTTAAAAGACAAAGAATGGCCGAGTTCTTCGATCTCTCTTTTACCGTTTTTTTTTTTTTTTAACTGGGTCCTTTGTCTAGGGATACCACTGACCTCAGTTTAATAGTCCCTAACAGATTCTAAGTTCATTCCACTGCATTAAAATACACTTGTTGATTTCAAGTTAAATTCACTAAAATATTTTTACAAAATTATTTCAATTTTTTCCATTTGCTTCATTCCGCTACACACATTTGAAATATATATGGAAAGTAAGGGTCAAGGAGAATGTATTGGTCAATTGTATGCAATATCAGGGGATAAATTAATTAATTAATAAATAATATCATCCAATAATTCAGAAAGGGCTTTGTGGAAATTACAAAAATTGGAAAAAACAATTTAAGATTGAAGTTTAAAAATATTAGTGCTGCCAAAAAGATGTTGTTAATTCTCTCTGATCAATTAAAAAAAAAAGATAAATTTGAAGGTTTTATAAACCCAGTTATTTACTGAAAAGAAAAGAGATCATTCGAAATGTAAATTTAACTCTTACTGTTGGAGAAAATAGTAAATGAGCGTGAATTTAAATAATACTAAATTAATTGTCATTGCTACAAGTTTTATGAAGAAATATACAAATGAGAAAGGAGGAGGGAATATGAAATCAGATCTACATTTTTGGAAATTTTAAGGGACAAGTAATGCCAGACTCTGGGTTTATTCATCATGTACGATGTCCATCTGAGCCGTACATATTCAAAGTTGTACAATGTTACAATTGTATACGATTGTAATTGATAGTGAGTAATCAGTGTCAGATTAAGATAAGGTGTAGACTGTGTAGCGAGCAGCATGTTAGGAAAGAATGTGAAAGATAAGTTTTAAAATGTGTTCATTTTATTGGAATATATTCAGCTACAGACAAAAATCTACACTGAGCAATTAAGGTATACTAAAATCAAAATATTTGTCTAAAAATACTTGTCTTTTCAGGCGCTAAAATTCTGATATTCCTCCAGTGATTAACTCTTAAGCTTGTAATTCCACTATACCGTAAATCGTAATTTAAATGGTACTACACTACAAACTGAGTCAGACTTCTAAATAGCATATGCAAAGCCTAGGAAAAGACTTGGTTGAGTAATTATTGAATAAGATTATCAATTATTGTGGAGCTCTGATACCCACGAACATAATACCGTTAGAACCGGATCAATTGAAAAAAATTGATTAGCAACATATTTACAAAGTCAATGAAATACTCAAGATCAATAATTGCTTTCAATCAATTAAGAAGTCAGTTAAGTCATCAAAATTGGCAATCTTGCTGTTCGTATAAGAGTTTCAAATTATCGACCAAATTATTATTCTTTTGCAAAGAAAAACAGTATAACAGGAAATGACTGAATATTGTTTTTAATTTCGATTACAATTTATTCTGTATTTATTTTATATTCTAAAAAAGTGTGAAATCGATGAAATAATTTCCAAATTTTTTCTTTTTATGAATGATTTTGTTTGTACCCGAAAGTTCTTGCTTTTGAATGCTTTTTTTTTTTTTTTTAAATTTTTTATAAAAATATTCGTTATAATTTTTTCGGCACCCCTACCAACATGCAGCACTTCACCAATTTCAATTTTAATTTCATTACATTGGGCTTTTATTCAAGTTTGGGGGGGGGAGATAAATGACCCACGAATACAATGCCATTTGTTCAATTTGTAAAATTTGACCCGGATCAAAAAAACGCTTGGCAATGTCAAACCTTCACAACACATAACAAAGAAAGAATAATTTATAACTAGTGGCCTCCTAGCCGGCTGCTGTCTTCAAGACAAGGCCGCGGCCAAACAAACAAAGCCAAGGGTCAATACTTTACATCAAAGCAAGCAACCGCTAAGGCTGGCCACTGACCTAAATCACTGGTCACCGAAATAAACAAGGTCGCACACTAGGACAGATGTCTTGGTGTGAGTGTTGCTAACACTAATATATAAACTTCGCCCCATTGGAAAGGGGATGATTATATCATTATACTTCAGTACGTCTTCAAGATTATTATACGAGCAGCAGTTCCCCGTCCCTATACAGTTTTTATTTATACTTATTTCCTTAGTTGTGCATCTTAGTTCATTTATTTTAATCATTCTAAATTATTAGTTATTTATCTCCTATTTATTTCTAAGTATTTCTTGTTAATAGTTACAATTACTCACGTTTAAATTATTGTACAAATACAGTCTATTTTTATAAATTCCGTGTTAATAATTCGAGCACTAACTTCCAAAAATCTCTAAACTAACTTCCGCCCTCTTCAAGACATGTACTAAATACCTCAGGAATCACAATAAACGATTCCACTACAGCGACAACCACTGATGTAGAGTATATTGTAGATAGTTTACATTGGCCTACAAGATTTGCTACTAGATCCCGCTGCTAGTCAGCATTATTAAGTCATTCCACAACCTTGACGCACAAATTTTCAAAAACAAAAACTTAGCAAGGCGAAGAAATGGGCCTTGAAAAGGCAGGACCCTTGGTTTCGAGATTTAAAACTACTGGCTTGGACCTTAACAGCAGACCCTCTTACGAACATTACTAACAAATTTCATCCGATATTTAATTTCAATCCATCATTAATCAACTGCTCTTGTAACACCTCCAAATTCTGACAAATTGTCTCTACAGCTAAAAACATGAAGTCAACAAATATATCTTCACTCACCTGTAACTCTTGTCTGATCTCCAATCTAATTTAGGTGGTTGCAATACACTTTGCGTATGATGGTGTTGTTGTTGTGGAGGTTCTCGATCAATTGTAGGTGGGTTTATTATCTTCTGATACAGAGCTGACGGCCACATTATTGGCGCCTCTTCATTAGGGTCCACACTTTTGACAGTCATTTCTTCCTAATATTAAACATTAACTATTTATAATATTGAATTGCCATTATTAAAATCATTTTGCAACAATATAATACATTTTTGAAAATTTAACATGATCGTAGAGTACTTCCTCTTACCATTATTAGTAAGAGAAAGTAAAAGACCGATAAGGTCTCACACAAGGGTTTAAATAAATAAGCGGTGATCAAACCCCAATTTTCTCGATCTGCGCAAGTCCAGTTCTGAGCTTAGACACTTTTTACTTTTTCTTACTACTTACTGGTGGAGGATGTATTGTGATCGCGTCAAATTTCCGAATTCGACTTTTCACCAGAAATACTGTTTTGACGTACCCTGAGGCCAAAAAAGTGAAAATACTGTGTGTGTGTGTGTACGTGTACCCATAGACACCGCTAGAATAATCGAGAGTCCTAATTAGCCATATCGCTCTTCAGATGGTCACATTGGCGAACGCTACCATTCTACATTCATCACGCTACCAACATCTTCGCTCAGTCACTCTACCTCCCACTATATTCTTCTCTCCTTACTCAGTAAATCCCTGCGCCGCCGAAACAAGAAGACGGGGAGTGCATAACTCCAAAATCATCATTTATTCGGATAGCCAGACTGCTCTGCGGGCACTTGACTCGTGGGCACATCAGCTCAAGGCTGGTATGGGATTGCCTAGGTGTACTCAGGGAAATTAGTAGCCGTAATAAGGTTTTCCTGGTCTGGGTGCCCGGGCACTCTGTCACAGAGGCAATGAGGCCGCAGATCGCCAAGCCCGGGAAGATTCAATTGGAACAGTTCGCAAAATGCCACAAGATCAAGAGAATCAAGAGAATGATCAAGGGAATGGTGGATCAAAACCTCAGGCCAAAGGCAGGCGAAAATGTTCATTCATAGCTACTCGTCCAGGCTAACTCAGGCGACAATGTTCTACTCGTTGCTACTCGTCCAGGCTAACTGCAGAATTACTCCAACTAGGCCGGGTGGCCGTAAGGATAGCATTTGGCGTACTCACTGGCCATGTAGACTTAATAAGCACATGCATCGCATAAGCCTGGAAACGGATAGTCTATGTAGGTTTTGTAGGAAGAAGAGGAAACAGCACTGCACGTCTTGTGTCAGTGCGAGGGACTCATATGGCTGATGTTTCGCCTCTTTGGAGAGGAGAAGCTGGCGTTCTTATACTCTCCTTGGTAGCAAAAGTTAAAGTTATTGGTTAAATAACTACCCATTTCTGTTTTATTAAATATTTCGGCAAAGTCCTGTGTTATATCCAAATCCATTAGGATATACACCACTTGCAATTCTTCCAGCAAATTCTCCAATTTAACATCTGACAGCTCGACTTTGTATGGTACATATACTGGGTTGTTACTTTTTTTTTTGTAAATATCTCCTAAACGTTCTTCTCCAATGACTGTTTCGACACTTTTAGCCATCTGGTTCTTGCTTTCTAGTAAAAAAGGTAGTTTAGCTTTAACACCATGTCTCGCACAAACAAATTTACCGAATAATCCCCTCGGAGATAACTGTTAAAAGAGCCAAAAATTTCCTTCTTAAGAATTAGGTTTTTTTTCCATCTCCATCGCAATCTTCCAAAGCACTTATTTTAACAAGCATTATATTGTCACAAAACGGGTCTATATTTGGGACTAGTAAATTAGAATTACAACCTTCTAGTAATTGCTCGCCCTCAGTATAATTAATGTCCCACAATATTTGTAATTAAGTTGTCCACGTTTTCTAATAATAACCGGAGTCCAAATTGTTCGTTAGTAAGTTTTACTTTTCTTCCATAGAGCTGAGAAACACTTAAAACACTTTCATTTGTAATTAACAATCATTTGTAATTAAGTGTTAATCGGTCGTCGGCAGAGACAACATGGGCTCTCACAAAGTGTTAAGTGTTTCTCAACTGTAACACTTAGGACTTTGGGTTCTGTAAGGGTGTTGTGAGGAGATGTGAGTCGTTGATGATGAAAGATAAACACCTTAAGATTGGTTTAAGATATATAATTGATATGTGTATATATATAACTGACTGCCAGGGACTTTACACTTTAGAATTTAGAACTGAACTGAACTGACAGACTGACGTGGCTAAATGATATGTACGGAGGTGAATCAACAGAATGATGTCTGATGTGTAAGACTGAATTGAACAGAATCCTTTGACTGTCTCACTCTCATATATATATACACTGGCCGAGCCTCTCCTCTCTGTGCGAGAGGGGCTGTTTCTCTTCGCTAGAGTGGATGAGTGGTGGGGGTTCACTGGTTCACTAAAACCCCTACAGGTTCCACAATAGACTCTTATGGTCGCGGTGGGTAGGCTGAAGAGCCAACCCCATAGCATCTAATCTAATCTAATCTACTCAGTAAATCGCAAAACATAAATAGTGTGTTTTAATTGCTAAAAATTTGTCTATATATTCAACGAAACGGTATAAATATATATTTCTGATAAAAAGACAATATCGAACATTTGATTCCCATCTTAATGCTGCCTGTAACGGCAATAAGAGAAGAAGTAAAATAGCTCGTTGAAGTAACTTTTTTTTTTTTTTTTTTTTTTTTTTTTTTATCTTGTTGGTAGTTTTACAAACTTAGTAGAGTTTATTGGGTTTATAGTATGAAAGTGTTTTACAAAGGATAGAACTAGAGGAGAAGTAGTAGCTAGGAATGGAGATGCAAGTCAGAGCCACATCCAACGCTGCAGCACACAACCTCCCCGGTGACAGACTTGCCCAACAACACCTAACAAGTTTTAAAGCAATGGGACCTTCTTCAGCTGGCCGCCTTGTTCCTTCTTTATTTGTCTCTCTTCTTCTACTTTTCCGCTTCATTTTTGTTAAACGCAACTTTGACAAGACTTAGTTTCACCTAGTTATATCAGCCTTTGTACTCCTCCTTCTCTATTTCTTCCATGTTATCCGGTCTTCATTTTTCTTTTTTCTGTTTTTTTCTTTTTTTTTGTAAACTACTTTCCGTCTAGTGCACTCTTTCTACTTAAAAACTTCTGCAACATCCTTGAATGTGAACGAAAAACTTAGTTCGAGTTGACATTTAAAAGAGAATTGCACCATCAACTTCATTCAATTACAACTTCCAGGAGGTTATCTTAGAAAAGTTATTTTCCACGCCACTTCTATTAAAAATAAGTAAAACAATCAAAATAATTAATCTGTAATTAATTCTTGGAGAAACAACATTTTGGGTTTTAACAAAACATTCCATACAATTAAGAGTTTCAACAAAACAGTTTATTACTTCTTCTATTGTTTCATTTTCTATAGATAATATTCACTCTTATAACCTCTAAACAAAAAAAATGTTTTGCATTTTCTCTTACAGCTATAATCATGTAAAATTTTCGAAATACTTGTCTTGATGGACCTTTGAATTTCGAAATCGAATTTTTGAAACAACGATACCAAAGTGAAAGTGGACCGCAAAGCTAAGGTATATTATGGTACTGGCTTCGATTCTCGGTTTTATTTGCCTTGGATTTTATTGAATATTAATATTAATAAGTAAAGTATGTATGCTGCCCGCCAACGTTCAAGACGCTTGATCAGTTGTTGGGCGTAAAGCCCGCCTGAAAAAATAAGGCATTACTTTACTTGTGAAATACTTAAGTCTTCAGGTTGATTACGCATCAATGGTTTGTTATGAATCGACATTTTGCCCATATTGCAATAGGCTTCTTCAGAATAATGGCGCCTCTAATGCTGAACCAACACAAGAAACTGGATGGGTAGCATAGAATAGTCAGTGGAGTATTGAACTTGACTTCCCCCCCATTTTGTAAGTGGCTTGCCCCCTGACTTGACTTAACCAATTCTAGAATATTTCAAAAACTACTTGAAGACAAATTGGACTTGAATTTAACTCTGAAAAAGCAAGAGAACGAATTGAGGCTACAAATCATGACTTTACTTACTCTATTCAGACTACTCCCCATGGGAATCAACTCGAATTTCTCATGACGCTAATATTTCTCATCAGATAAGAACCAGCAAACATAGGGCCAGATCTATCTGGTACCAAACAAGATATCGTTCCGATAAAACATATTACAACAAACTCACCAGACAATTATATAAACCACCCTAGCGAAATTTCGAGTGGACAGGCATAACGAATATACAGTGACATTGACAACAGAAAACAAATCCTTCTGGACAGCAACAAGACGGATTCTTTCTTTTTGGAAAAAACAACATCTCCCTTACTTAAGGAAGACAATCATACATGAACCAAAATCTGATGAGGAAAAGTCAAACTTTTGGCATTTTATCCGTCGAAGTACGCTTATTTGTGTTGTTTTTGACCGGTTTCAGATTCTCATCAATCGTCAGGGAAAAGTTATCAAGTTCATTCATTATGTGTACTTGTTGCAGAGGCAATAGCATCCATCTGCAGTTGTAAATTCCAACAAGGCAATTTAAAAAAAAAAAATATTTGATGCGTTATGTTAGGCGAAGTAGAGATTTGTGCAGTTTGTAAAAACTGTCTGCAGAATGCGCTAATGAGTTGGGATGCTGATCTTAAATATTTTTAGGAACTTATACTTACTTCAGTATCTGTGTCTGACATTGAAGTACAGCCCGCAATATCCATTGAACGTCTCCCTCTCACTTTTAATAAACCTAAAATATAAATAAATTTTTCACACATATACATATAATATAATACGAGTATACACTCAACGGCAAAAACTGCCGGCCACTTAAAATATTACATTTAATAAATAATATAATATTGTTCGGTCTGTTTTCACCAGTTATTTTGTTTTGGCTATAATGAGTTAACATTTTCAAAATAAATTTGGACATTAATACTTGTACTATTAAAAAAAAATTAAATAAATACAAAATATTTACTAGATTGTGTTCATTTATTATCAATGTGTTTATTTTTATTCAGTTTGATTTGATTTTTATTTGCTTTAACTTCGCTTTAGCTTGTCCCTTCACTAAGAAAATTAAAATTAAAAATTCGAATTTCGAAATACCCCTTAGTGCCGGAAGATGTCCGAGCACGTGCTGTAGCACTTATTGATGACGGCTGCTTTATTAGATATGCAGTCATTGCTATTGGTGTTCCTTACCAAACTCTGCGAGATGCAGTGCAGCGTCACAGAGAAACAGGCTCACACTCAAGTAAGCCAGGCTAATGACCAGGCTGCGGGACGACCGTTTTTTGGACACTGAAAGTTTTAAGAAATAGTCACCTGACAGCTGTTGAAGTAGATCATCGCCTCCGAAAAAATGCTAAGTGTTCAAATTTCTGAGAAAACAGCTCGAACGAAATTGAATGAGCAAGGTTTGATGGCTTTTTGTCTCACAAGAAGGCCAGAACAAAAGCAGGGAGTACTGAATTACTCGCCTTGAATTGTCTTGGCAATATATCAATTGGTCTATCGAGCAGTGTGGGTAAGTATTGTTTTACTGACGAGTCCCGATTTGCCTTAAGGGCTTCAGACGACCGTGTACGAGTATGGACGTGAAGAGGTGAGAGATTTGCACAAAGCATTTTGTTCTCATTAGGCCTTTCCAACTAGGTTCTCTGATGGTTTGGGCATCAGTTTATAAAGACGTACGGAGTTAGTAATCTTTCGAGGAGGTTCCGTGACTACTGCACGGTATTTGGCGGATATACTGCAAGTAGACATGGTCCCTGTTATGCTGGAGATAGGTGAGGAGTTTGTGCTAAGGCACGATACAGCCCACATAGTCTTTCTTAATAATTGACTTCCTAAACTGGCCTATCCGTACACCTGACTTAAATCTCACAGAGCACCTGTGGGATATGCTTGGAAAACGGATAAGAGATTGGGAGGGTCGTCCATTGCTGGGACGCTTCAGGAGCTAAAAAGAGCACTTCAAGACGAATACGCTTTAATCTCACAAAACGAAATTTTCCGCTTGATTCAGAGCATGCCAAGACGCCTAGAAGCTGCGGTAAAGAAGGCGAGAGAAGGTAATACTCGGTATTAGTACCATCTGGCTAAAAAAATAATGTAAAATTTGAAAAAAAGAAAAAAAAACAGGTAAAAATAATTTTCCAAATTCACTTTCTTTTTTTTTTGATTAATTATTTTAAATTTCTTAAATAATCCTATTTATTTGTTTTATTTTGAAAATCAATTTAACCTATTAACGTTATGAATGATAAAAATTATTAAGAAAATTGAGAATTATACACTGAAATAGTAAATTTTGCAAGTGGCCGGAATGTTTTGCCGGTAACTGTATATACGAGGGGGGTACCCAAAAATAACCGGAATTGCGTTGCCGCGCATGGAGCTTATGCAGTACGCATTTCTGCCGCTAGACGTGTATAGCGCAATTCCTTGCCAGTTCAGTCCTGCCTGTGTTGTCTGCCTGGCTTGTTCTGTTCATCTGCAGTGATTGTTTTTACTAGCGCTGTTTTGTTCTTTTTTCGTTTTTTATGATGGCAAGTTTAAGTGAACAACGTGCAGCTCTGAAATTTTGTTTTCTACTCGGCAAAAATGCTGCTGAAAGTGTTTTAATGTTGAAAACAGCTTACAAAGATGACGCTATGGGAAAAACTCAAGTATACGAGTGGTTTACTCGGTTTAAAAATGGCGACATGTCGATTGATGACAAACCTCGTTCTGGACGTCCATCAACTGCCCGAATCGACGAAAATGTTGAAAAAATTCGACAGACCGTCGACAGACAATTGATCACAGAGTAGTGGGTTATCTTGGAGCTCGGTTCAGCGAATTTTAACGGAAGATTTGGGGATGAAAAGGGTTGCTGCCAAGTTTGTTCCTCGAGTTCTGACTGACAATCAAAAAGAACATCGAGTTGAAACATGTCGTGCTTTGAAACAACAGCTTGAAACTGATCCAGACTTTCTGTCAAAGGTCATTACTGGTGGTGAGTCATGGTGCTATGGTTATGACCCAGAAACAAAGCAATAGTCGAGCCAATGGAAGACGTCATCTTCACCCCGACCAAAAAAATGTCGTCAAGTCAAGTCAAACATCAAAACAATGCTGATTTGCTTTTTTGATGCCAATCCATTCAGAGTTTGTCCCCCCAGGTCAGACCGTCAATCAAACCTTTTATTTGGAAGTTTTGAAAAGATTGCGCAATAGTGTTCGCCAAAAAAGACCAGATTTGTGGCAAACAGGAGACTGGTTCTTCCACCACGACAATGCACCTGCACACACAGCCATCTCTGTTACATAGTTTTTGGCTAAAAATGGCATGGTTCCGCTGCCCCACGCACCTTACTCGCCTGACCTGGCTCCGTGCGACTTTTTCTTATTTCCACGCATGAAAGGTCACCGATTTGACAACATTGAAGAGGTCAAGAAAAAAACGAAGAAGGAGCTGTCAGCCATTTCTAAAGATGACTACAAAAAATGTTTCGAACAGTGGAAGCACCGGTGGGACAAATGTATTAGTAGTAAGGTTGTTCTGTACAAAATTTGAAAATAAATAGCTTTTAAAAAATAATTCCGGTTTTTTTTGGGTACCCCCAAAATCTAAATATTGTAGAATATTTATTTAAACAATAAAATTATTTAAATGGTAAAAAAAAAACTAGTATACAATGCACCAAACCCTTAAGTAAAAACTTTCTTTGAATTGGATAGAAATGGTGCGTCACATTTGATATCACGTTCAATTATTGGAAATTAAAAAATATATATAAATATAAAAAAGCAGAATACCTGATGCACGTCTAGTAAATATTTCCATCATTTTATGTTTGAGAGTTTTTCAAATAAAAAAAATACTCAAAATGAATTGATCCACTAGGATGATTAGAAATTTTATCCTGAAATAATAATATGACTTGGTAAACATATGTTTTTCATGCACATAATATTAATACTATTTTTCATAGTATACAAATCTTATTCTAGAAAGATTGATCACATAAAAAAATCAATAATTTTTCAATTGGCTACACAAATTGAAATATTGTTAAATTGTGAAACTTAACAATAGATCTGCTTGTATCAATGGATATGCTTGTGTACATATCTATTGGCTAAATTTGGTGGTTTTAGTTCATCAAAAGTAAATTTCATGTAGTTTACTTGTGACAGGACTGATCGAAGTGGATTTGGTTCATTAGAACGAATCTAGTGGTGGAAAGAGTTGATTTGAATCCCTATTTTTTTTTTTTAATAAAATTGTTCCATTAAAATTAAATGAAAATATTTAGTATTTAAAATTAAATTGAAATTGAACTATTAAAACCATAATATATGGACAAACCTGTGTAGGTGGCCGGGGAGGGGAGCGGAGCCCGCTGAATATAATTAGGTAGGGTCGTGTGGGCGGAAAAGGGAGCGCGGGGGCAAAGCTCCCGGATTAATAATTATATAACAATATGCTTTTTATGTTATTTTCTACATAACATATGGTTTAAATTATAGTTATAGAAGTGCTTTTTTACTGAACAGTTTTTTTTTTTTTTAATTTTTGCTATTTTCTCCATAAAAACATCGACAATTTTCATAAAATTTGCTATACTAACTATAAAATATTTGTCAATCACAATTTTGTAAAATAGGCGTTAGAGAAAGTTGTGTGAGTGTGTCACACCAGATTTTTTTTAGATTTATAACAGAAAATCGCTCTCTAGAACATTTTTTTTTTTTAAATTCAAACCATTTTAAAAATTGATTTAATAAATGAATGATATACACGAAGTTTTATTTTACGAAAGTATATTTCTAACGGACTTGTGTGTGAATTAGTTAGGAAAGGGTGGATAATTATGTTGGTTACATTTTTTATTCCTCACTATTTTTAAAATTTGTATTTAATTACTTATTATTTATTTACATTACATCAAACATGGGCTAGCGCCTATATGTGTACCTAAAAATCAGTACAACTAGAATAGCAATTAACTATACCATAAAGAGAACAGGATAAAAGATACAAAGACTTTTTCCAAACTTTCAGAATAATAATTATCCGAAATCTCTATGTAAACAAATTTTTGAATTGCCTCATAATAATAGCATTTTGCCCCGTAATTCGGATAATAACCAAATCTCATGCTTGAATCCTAATTCCACATCTATTCCGAAATATATCTCCTTTCCTTATATAAGAAACCTATCAGAAAAAATATCCAAAGTCCTCAGACCATATAACATTATCCTTTTTTTTTTTTTTCTCTCCTTCAATAATTTATTTGCAACTGTACAATATATGCAATATGCAAATGTGATGAATGTTTACAAGACATGATTTACATGAGAAGAAAATACCCAGTGGTATTACTTCAAGGCGTTGAATTAATTTAAAAGGTCACGGGGCCACTGACGCTTCAGGCGTCGAGATGGATTATCAGGTAATGTTTGACTAGCAATTTGTTGAACCAAAGGATTATGATGATAGGACAGGGAGTTATGGAATCTTTGATAGCGGGATTTAATTAGATCGGACACATATGGAATGGATAGGTAATTATGTAAGGTTTTATTGGAAACATAATAAGGAGCATTAGTAATTTTTCGTAGGATTTTGGACTGTAAGGATTGGATACAGTAAACGTTGGAATGCTTAGTGGACCCCCATACCTCTAGTCCGTAAGTCCATATTGGTCGTAGTAAAGTTTTGTATAGTGTGACCTTATTTTTTAAAGTAAGTTTGGATCGTTTGTCTAAGAGTCTTGAAAGGATAAGAAATCGCCTATTGGTTTCAGTCCTTTTCAGTCTGGTATGGGGGTTCCAGGTTAGTCTTTTGTCTATATATAACCCAAGATAGCGTACTCTATCAGCAGTAGGTAGGAAGGTGTTATTTAATTTAACACCAGGACAGAGGGAGTGACGAAGGGTAAACGTAGTGTGAATACATTTCTTTTCATTAACTTTTATCTTCCATTTTTTGCACCACTCTTCTATTAAGGAAAGATGATCTTGAAGATGACTGGAGGCAATAGTAGGTTCTGTATGGGAGGAAAGAATAGCAGTATCA